>JABACO010000002.1:3315176-3339710 GCA_013339895.1 Ephydatia muelleri | reverse complement strand
GGCAGCACCTGCAAACAAGAGTCAAAGGGTTAACACAGCTACAACATGCAGGTCAAGGCGGGAAACACCAGAGTCCTCCCCTCCCCCTCCCTTCCATTTTTACCCAAGGACTCTTACTGAAGTAGTCCCTCACTAGTGGTACAAGGTCTGTCACACCCGTAATCCATCCTACTCTATTAAAAGTTACAAAGGGTTAAGGTTAAATAACTAGAGTTGATATATGAAAACAAGAGGCTTGAATTGCTCCCTACAACACATTGTTCTCTTGTCACCAAATGAATCATTACAATGTGTTGTCATTATGTATCAGCTTGAATATATTAGCTGTAGACATGTAAACACATGATCCAAGCTATTTAAGGGCATCAAATACTGGTTGAGTATGGTCTGACCTTAGCTAAGGGTCGACCCACACCCCCAGCAATTATTACTAGTTAACACATATGCATGCATATTCAAAGTGATTTTGATTTCAATGTCTACATTTAATATCTAATTCTTTATGTCATAATTAAAATAATCTAACTATCCAAATGTGCTTTAGAAACCCTGAAAACATCTCCTGTACCTTAGCTCTAGTAGCAGAAATCAAAGCAGTTTGCTACTCAACGCTGCACACACACACTGACTCAATGATACAAGATGTGCATCAGATAAGCACTAGCTGACTTACAGACCACAACCAGACGGATGAGGGACCAGGCTTGAAGCTATGGCATGGAGAGCCACAGCTTTCACTGGATTCTTTCAGTGAAGTCCTGCAAATACACACATTGCAAGGTTCTATTGCCATGGCAACAACGACTACTCTCTGTAAGGAGTTGAAAGGAGTTAAGGGAGAGACAATTGATCACACCTTTAAGTCCCACCTCCCCTCCTCCCAATCACCACACCACACACAGTCCACACCCACCCTGCTCCCCATCACCACACCCTCCCCATCACCACACCCTCCCCCATCACCACACACCCTCCCCATCACCACACCACTCTCACAGTCCACACAGGAAATGATGTCATCAGGAAAGGTGAAGTAATCTGGTAGCCATGTTGAGAGGCCTGTCAGCCATCATTTGGAAGTTGGTCCATGTGTGCAACTGCGATGGCCTCTGCCCACACCACACAGAGCATCTGCTCGTGACGTCCGTCCTCGTGTACACGCCTATAAAGAGAATCAGAGTAGCTGATGCATGGACATGTAGGCCGTTCAATATTTCGTCAAATCCCCGTCACACATTCATGTTTCATGATGCGCGCATGCCGAAGCACAGACACAATGAAAGATTATATAGAGGGATTGGAAGCACATCACGTGCGCTATACCTATGCGCGGGACATCCGAGGTAATAGTGATAATAATCACACCTCTAAACTTGTGAAAAGGGGTGGATTTTTTTGGAGAAGGACTCTGATTTTCGTTCGAATCTCTTACAAAGTAAGCCAAAATCTTGCAATAATGCGGCCAACGAATAGTTCTATGAATACTCTTTTGACTTATGAATTCATATTGCGTTAGCCAAATCCATAGTCGTTAGTTTTCCGCTTGAAAGTAGTGAAAGGATGGAATCTTTTTTTGCCCGGGTAACCGCTCGCATCTGGTAAAAGCTTTAGCCTATTCTTTACGCTATAAGTATCTTACGGATGTAGTATTGTGGTTTGATGAAAGTTTTTAAGCTTTAAAACTAATCCTTGCTTGTGTAGGATAGTGTTATGTGTTTTTTAACCGATTTGTTTGCCCGGGATGTTTCGACGGTTGGTTGCACGACAAGACTTTCCTTCATATGCTTTTTCCAATACTACTAGCCCTGAACTGTGGCTTGGTACACTGGATATAGCCCCAAGTGCGTTGCGTGGTTACTATACACGCGTTTGAAAGTGACACCTAAATCTTGATTTTGTTAGGTCAGTGATAATAATAAGGACTTAGTTCAACACCTATGCATATTCCAATACAAATTTATTTGGTTTCAGCAGAGATCAGGCATGGGTGGGTCAAAGTTTCGACTTGGAAGAGTTCGAAAATATACAGACCAGCAAAAGAGAAAGCCTGTGACACTCATGGTCTCAAGCGTCTACTGGGCTCTATTTTCACCTTGTCCAATCAGAGATACATACTCTGACTGTAGCCTTACCCCGCCTTCTGAGTATTCTCCTCTCACAGTGTCGTTTCCACTAGCCCAATTCATGAAGTGCAGTGTACCATCTCTCACTTATCTTTCACACCGGTTGTCTCTGCTTCCACTGCCACCACAGGGGGTTATGCTTTGCAGTGTCCCACTGACATTGAGCAAAGTTGATCTATTGGGTGATGGCAATCCTGGTGTCACTGTCTCATTGACTTGACTTTCAATGAACAGCTGCAATGGGCTTGCTATGATTGCTTGGAAAAGAATAAACTGCTTCGTGGAGTGACGAAGTAACCACCACTATCCTTGAAATGATCATTGATCTATGGATAGTTATTCAATGGCTAGTGCGTTGGTTGAGAGGTACAAGGTGACCCAAAAAAAGACGACCCAAAAGTCAAAAGCCCTGAGGAAAACACTATAGTGTGATTTATTGCATGCATTCTGTATTTGTGTTTGACAATCATTTCCTCGAGTTTTTTTTCCTATTGAGATGATATTGTATACTATTGTGTAGCTTGTTTATCTGCCTAGATGGACTTGAGAAAAAGAGAAGCACAGGCATTGCCTATGCCAGGTACTAGCACTTCAATGGTTTCTACCTAGGTAGTAGCACTTCAATGGTTTCTACTTAGGTTGCGCCGCGATAATCAGTGCTAATTGCCTCTGCTTCCAATCCCCTACTATATAATCTCTGAGCCAACCCAGTGAGTTCAAGGCTTTCCCACCATAGAATTGACTAGCTACAGACCTAGTGTGGAAAAGCTTTACAACCGCCCTGGCTTTATCGAACACAATCCAGGGAATGCTGCCTGGGAGTTCATCAATTTCCACCCTGGACGTTTCTAACATTTTCATGTGAAGCCGTGATGACCCGATCATGTACAGCGTCAATGACTTACCAGCTGTTTCCAGGAAGGACTGTGTTGGCTGTAGCGTAAAAGGCGGGGGGTCGGCATCGCGTGGATCCAGGTTCAGTAACGTGGTACGTGCGCTGTCATGACCACGCTACAACGGGCACATAGGAGTACATGTGCAAGCCACGATACGGCTCCATGACGACTTATTATTAAAATTGACGTTCAACTAATTCGATCAATCTGCAACTCTACAATCAATTAATCGTAATTAAATACATTGAAAGTTACTATAATTTTATTATTGCATTATAATTTCTAGGGCTCCTCTTTCTATCACCATATATGTTATTAAATTTTCATATGTTGCCGACAATATAATGATTTATTATATTGTCAAGCAAAATTTAAGTGCATGTCTTTCGTAGAAATGTATATAATCAGTGTTCATGTACAGCAGCCCTCAAACTGACTTATCCATCCTTCTCGCCGTGGTGTTTTTGCTGCTTTAGTCGATATTAAATTAAGTACACTGTACATGCATGTATCCACGGATGTTTGCGACTGAAAAGAAAGTCCATAATTAAATATTACGGTATGGTATCTGAGCTCATTATCGTATAGCTTTAATGAGGTGTCTTTGGAAATGTGTTGCTCAGTACACAACTGCTTTGTAATATTGCTGTATGCATTAAAAACATATTTAAACGTTTCACTATCATAACTCATTCAAGTCAATCGCTCTCTGTTACGATGCGCACATTAGTTCCAAGTCAGTCACAGTCATTATGTACTTATTACCTCTAGGTGTGATAGCTAGTGGGCCTATGAGGTCTATTCCTATCTGATGCCAAACTTCATCCTTTACAGGGATTGGATGCAATGGTGCATGACCTTTCTTTAACTCCTTTGACAACGTTCACACGAACTGATCGGGGTGTTAAAGAATATCAACTACAAGCATGCTTTAACCATGATTGTAACTTACGTAGGAGCACACTTGATTGTACAGCTCAGGCCAGTAGTATCTGTCGCTGATCTGAGCAAGCGTTTTGTCTCTACCAGATGACCTTCTTCATGAACGGTCTTTACAATTTTCAGTTGGTCTTCCTCCTTTTCAATGACCATCCTCGGGCGTTGTTTAGTTTTGCCACCTACATAATACAAATGACCAGCTTCAACACTGAAAAACGCAGCTCGCTTTTGAAGTCCCCGTTTGTATTCCTTGCTCACATCCGACGGATAGAGCGCATTTGTGACATATTCAAAAATAGCGCTATATACGAGTACTTTGAAGCAGACGCGTCGCACTCTACAGTCTCTCGTGTAACGCTCATAGCAGCTGGATAACTAGAGAGAGTGTGCAGGTGGCACGCATGCGTGTGTACTTACGTTGTTCGTGCAGACTGAATGACATCATGCATGCATGAAAGCTTCAGACGGCAAAGTGCATGGTGCATGTATATGCTATGTACTGTATGTTAGCAAAGGGAGTCCTCCCGGGGCCCCAAAACCCTAGCGAAATGGGGCTCATGAGGGGGTCCAAATCACTAGCGTTTTGGGGCCGGGGGGGCCCATTTCGCTGGGGGGGCCCAAATCGCTCCTACACCGGCCTTGCCAAAAGTGTACCGGGTAGTGAGAAAGGGCCGTTAGCCATATAGGATGTCGAATACAGTGCCGTGACGTAGATCATCGATTTGTTGCAAGTATATGTACCATATATGGAGCTGCACTGTGATACGGCATACAAACACGCAATGTATAATTAGGTAGCGGTACCGCTCTACGGCTGTCTAAAGTTAACCATGCATCTATGACGTAACTTGTCGCGGTTATAGACCCGGTGAGTATAGCTATATTTTATGTCCCAATTACATATGTAGGTTTGTGGCTATCATTTTGAAAAAGAAACTCGACTATTTAACTGAGATAAGGATGCATCTAGGTGCAACTCATTTCATCCGTCCAGGCATAAACATTTTTCCTACAAGGTCCTTAAGTAACATTGTCATTTATTATCTTACTAAAACTACATCTATAATGGTATAAATGAACGTTTCTACATTCGTTATAAATATTATTGAACGCTTCACAGTGTGTTGATTTGACATTGTGCAACATAATTGTGATCATACAGGTATAATTAAACTCTTATCAAATCAGCCAAAACGTGATTCAGACCCAATTCATACATGAGTTTATACGATTACATTTGCCTATATAACATGGTTGGATAATAAATAGCTTCTTTGGAATGCACTGCACATACAGCACTGCTGTCTTCACAGGGATGTGGCAAAAACTGCAGCCACTTGTATGTATGTCCAGATTTACAAAACACCATTAGAGGTGTCCGTAACATATTGTACACTGCAAATATTTCTACTTCAGTAGCCCAGACAGATGAACTGTGCATGTCTGTTCTTGATAGATATTCATCCATTGTTTCATGAGCATTAAGGTAGCATGATAACATTTCGGCATTGTGTTGTATGTATGTTATTGTGATAGCTCTGAGTTCTTGATGTTCATCTTGGGAGCCAGTTATTACAAATGCCAAAGCTCTAAAAAAGCAGTTACCATCTCCTCGAATTCTTACTGTTGCAGCAGGCTAGTGGGAAATGCTAAATTCTATGGGTTGAATAATGTGAGTAATATTCCTTCTTACAAATATCATGCCAAGCAATTGACATTTTTGCTGCTCATCACATGCTGGCAAGTATGTGATAGTATTTGACCATCTTTGGCAATTTCCATAGCATCTGGGTGTTTTGAAGTTTGATCTTCACTTTCCCCCAATTCTGTTCAAGCTAAATTCATCTTTGCAAGAGAACAAGCTTCGTTTAGCAGACCCCACTGGCACAATGAATCAAGCTGTGCTGAAGACATTAGATAGTATACGCTTCCCAATAAATGCAGTGGCTTCAGAGTTAGCCCACCACATGATGTACACCAAACATCAATTAACTCTACTGCTTTGACAATTTGTCCACATACAGTAGAGGACACGAGTTTCGTCCCTACAAAACGGACTAAGAACTAACGAAGTGTAAACTAAGTAGGAACGACGGGATGAACGATTTCGAATTCCGTTTAAAACGATTTCGAATGCCGTTGAAACAATTTCGAATACGATTTGAATTTTCGAATACCGTTTAAACGATTTCACGTGCACGTACAATGTTTCATCGTCCAGCTGCATCTGCTGCTCTGCAATTGTTTTTACTGCGGAGGTTATCTTTGATTCCACGCCGGTCCCTGGCTTCCTACTGATTGTTCCCGTAGCAACTGATGCACACATTTGCGCGAATATGGCAGGTCTTCCCGGTAAAGCATCTTCGCAATTAAAGGCGACTTGTATCCCAGCCTTAATTGAGTAATGGAGAATTCGCTGTTTTTTGTAGTCAGAGTACACCATATTAAGTCACGAAGCGTGGCCTTGAAATATACTACCTTTTCGTTGTTGTAGTATACATGGAAAATTAAAAGTGAACTTCATTCACATGCACGTCGTTTCGTTTACACGAATCGTACAAAACTGTACGGAAGGTTAATATGGTGTAAACGAAGCATGTAAACGAAGAATGAACCCGTACACAGTTTAGTTGAAACTTAGTTGAAACTATGTATAAACTACGTGGAAACGATACGATTCATTTCGTAGCACGTAGTTTAGATGATAAGGAACGTAACCTTTTTCGTGTCCTCTACTGTAGGTAAATGTCTCAAATTCATCGTACAAATCATCGCTTATGATGACTAAGTCACATCCAGATACTTCTTGCAGCTGTATTCCACCAAACCATGTTCTGTATTCTGTCCATAATGACACTGTGGTGTCCTTGCTAAGTGTGAATTCTCCTTCCTATACCTATAAATCTTGTAATAAATCCTTGAATAAAGAAAATTTCAATGCATGTGGTAAACATTTGTCTATAAGGCGGAAGAATGAATACACAAACAGCAATATACACCAAGTCACGAAAATGATGCCGATCGAGCCAGGAGGGCTCGGGCATTTTGCCGCATTAAAACAGTGTCTATAGGCGACAGTATATTGCATTTAGCATTCCAGTATTGGATGAGTGGGAGTGGATGGCCAAGCGCCTAGAAATTCTTGAGAATGTTTCCTTTGCAGTGATTCCCCAGCCTCCATATGCCTCCACTACGAGAGGGACACATATCCAACCTCTTTCGAGACAACCCAAAGCATTGTTTTCCTATTTCTCCTGTTCACCCACTGCAGCTGAGGCACCTGAGGTCTGACCAGCATCTGAAATCTTTGAATTATTGAGGGGATGTATAACCTTGATGTCTAATGCTGCAGACCGAGACAGTGACCAGTTTGGTATCAAAATGTCAGCTGGGTGTGATCTGTCTTTGGCTGGACCAATACCACAACCTTGCTCCAAAAGAGGAGAAAGGTGGGCACGACGGCAAAAGTCAGCAATACAATCACGGATGCAGTTATACATCCCCAGCATAGCGACAAGTTAAAGAATGACGTACCAGGGGGTCAAGCTGGCTAGAACAATAGGGGCATGTTTCTTCCAAATTACAGAGGGGAAAGCCCTATCACCATTTCAGAAGAATGTAGGTTTCGTCAGGTTCAAGTGCAAGACCAAGGCCTGGGGATGGCACTGTTCTTAACCACGCATGAGCCTGTGGGACTGACTCTGCTAACAGTCGGGCTTTAGTTGCTGTTGTAGCATTGTGTAAGAGGCTACTCAATGCAAGCTTCTCGACTTTTTCTGATAGTAAATGCTGCCTGAGTGGTGAAAGGAGGACTGAAACCGTTGTCAAAGCTTCTTCTTGGGCGACCTGCAATGGGTGAATTCGGTGGTGGGTGGAAAAGCTATGCATGTAAATATATGCATTAGATATACATACAACCATTTCACTTATACATCTAATGTTTCATCATCCTCCTTAGAATCCTAGTGAAGTTCATTTGCATCAATTCTCCATAATCGAAGAAGATTTGAAGAATTCAACTGCTCCCATATACTATAGAGCAATTGAGTTAGCCCAATTCAATCACTTCACATTCCAATGCAACAGAATCTTTTGCGCAATCATTTCTCTTTTTGCATCCTTTTCATCACCATCATGCACAGCTATGTAAGGCTTAAGATGTGTTCCACTTACCCTTTCCACTATACTCTCTCTTTATTTTCCATTAGTAGTAGGCGGTAAGTTCCTTTCCCATGTACCTCTGTTATGATGTAAGGTCCAACATTCTGCGCATCCAATTTTCCTCCAGCTGTTTTCTTCCTTTTTAAAAAATCCTTTTTAATACTAGGTCACCTCGGGCTATTATACATAAGAATGGGATAGTGCGTGCTTTCTATCATATACATCTTATTTGTAATCGATGAATGCACTCTTTGACCATGGGGAGGGTTTTAAGACGCTGTTCACTTAATCTTTCAATCATTGACCCCAATGGTTCACAGGTGAGAAAACACATGCATGCGACCTTCAACGCAGCCAAATACGTTCGACGGAAGAGAGCGGAATCCCTGAGCTGGAGGAAGAGGAGGATGGTGTGGCCGATGAACACCCACGTCACAGAGGTGACTACTATTAAGGTGTTTATGTCATCGGCAAGCGAATTTAGCCGTTCATTTTTGGCAGAACACCACAAACCCCCCAAAATTATTAAAAGCCGCGTCTCTGTCACGCCGCCTCAGAGGACTTCACGGTAAATGAGCTGGCCTCAGGACATTAGTTAGACGTTATTAAAACACATCACTAGCTTGATCAACCATAACTCCAACGATGACCAGATCTTTTCGTGTACATGCAGCTATAATTATAATAATTCGAAGCCGTGCATTAATGTGCTTTATTAATGAGCCAAGGATTCCCTTCTTGAGTGTAAGATTGAAGCATGGCCGTGTAGAGGACTGCATTGGAACCAGTCCTCCTTGCACACATATGCAAGGTCAATAGCCTGAATACCCTGAGTCGAGGTGCATGTTGATTAATTCCACTCATTGGAGGCCCAACATAGTTTAGAAGGCTAGCTACTGTCTTTTGTGTGTTTTGTATTATCTGGCCACTGGGCCTTACTAACTTGCTGTGTATATAAGGACATGTATTAGTGTGCGCGGGATGTGCTTTATTTGTAAGTTGATCACTCTCTACCACACACACGCCTACTAGCGCTAAATTATACGCTCCTGTACTATTAGTAAACTGTGTATATAATAGTGCAATTTTATCAATAAATGGAGGTGGGAATACGTATGATAGTAGATAATTGGCCTGCAGGTACTAGCATATTGTTACGTGCACGTGCAGGTGTTAGTTATACATGGTTTTAGATATAACCAAGTATATAGGTTATGCGCACATAGCCGGGCTATACGTGTGTCTTCACGCAAACGTTCTAAGAAGTATTCCTAGACTGGTGGCTACTTGCATGTGAGAAAGCCTTCAAGGCCTCTGGACCCCATGCACCATAACTCTCTACTGCCAGTGGAATACATTTCCAACTCAATTGAGCACATTTTGTGTCATTTCAGAATAATTCCTGAACTCAGCTGCTCTTGCTGCAACTCCAGAGTACATGCCCGCTTCCATAATAACACTAGAATTGAGCGGAGATGTAACAGTGACATCGCAGTCGCGCGGATGTTATCTGTTACAAATGAAAAGAACTTATAACTTATCAGAATTAAAATATATTATTCCATTCAGCCCATAACCGGGGCATCGAGGCCTCTGAGCTCGTGGTCAGCCCATAACCGGGGCTATTGGAACATCGGGGCCCATGCATGGCCAGAAATAGAGGACATGAATTTTTGAAATCCGCAACGCGCGTCATGAAATTATGAAGTCTATGGAGATTTGCATTCAAATGAGTACGATTCTTGGCCGGAGACCCGTAACTATGTTTCCAGGCATAATAATGATAGAGGTACTCTGAATACACCTTATTGTATCATTTTGTTCTGCCAAAATGTGCTCACAGCTTGTTTGAAAACTAGGTTTCATGGAAATTCAAACATTGAATGGGGGATGGTGAATTTATCAAGCGTTTCTCCCTTATAGCACGCAGTGCAGACCCGCTCGCTATTCACGTTCTCAAGGCATATCCTAAATGCCAAATCATCTGGCCATATATTATTACTATGGTGCTAATTTTGCCACTTATTCCAAATGCCTTTTGTAATGTTGTGCAGCATGACATTATTAAACCTACTGCTGACATCAGAGATATCTCAGGAGGAGCGGTGAGGAGAGGGAGGATGGGGGGGGGGGGAGAGGGAGGAGAGGGAGGGAAGGAGAGAAGGAGGGAGGGCAAGGGAAGTGACCATGGGGATTGGGATTTTCACTGATAGCTCTAATATCCTCCAGGAAGTCTGTCAGTCCAGATCAGCCCCAGCAGAGTGTGTTGGAGAGGATAGAAGCAGAGAAACTGAACAAAACCTTGACAGGAGGTAAGGGGTGTGGCAATGGGAGGTAAGGGGTGTGGCAATGAGAGGTAAGGGGTGTGGCAATCGGAGGTAGGGGTGTGGCAATGGGAGGTAAGGGGTGTGACAATTTGAGGTAAGGGGTGTGGCAGTGAGGGAGGGAGGAGAGATGGACATTCAGCTGGACAAATCCACACATAACCAGTGGTTGGCCTAGCTAAATGGAGACAGTCCTAGAAAGGCAGACTTGAATTCATGGTACAAGGCACAGCTCTGGCAGACAGGAGTGTGTTTGTATCTACACACTAAACCTCTTCCTCTGTCATCCATTTGCAGCCACCACCTGCTAAAATGGCGAAGGCTTTGTATAATTTGAGGCCAAGACTCTCAAGGAAGCTGCAAAGATGTGATTGGTGTTGCACATGGTGTTGCTTAGCAACAATGATGTTTATGTATCATATAGAAAGTGTGTGCTGTATTCCCTCTCTCGTTAGGCAGCCATGGGTGGATTACATCATCGCTAAGCGTAAGTAAGGTCTGGTGAACTGCTGTACTCCATTCTGTCCAGGGTCACCAGAAATTTGGGGAACCAATCAGATTAGAGTTATGCAATAATGGAATATCATCAAGAGATTAATTTGAAATTCGTAACAGTATGTGGTGACATACAACAGTCTTCTAAGGCACATGGGCTTACTTACCAGATTCTACACTGCCCCTTTGTGTGCGTGTTTTAAGTGTGTGCATGTGGGTGCATGTGTGTGCGTGTGTGATTGTATGTGCGCATGTGTGTGTGTGTCTGGGTGCATGTGTGACATGCATGCACACACACACACACACACACACACACACACACAGTGTATGTGGCAAGTTGGCCCATGTGCCTTAGACTGTCCATATCACACCACCTTTGGTTCACCAACATTCTGGTGACCTGGACACAATTGAGTACTGACGTTCATCAGACCCTACTTACTTGTAGTGGTGATGTAATCCACCCGTGACTGCATAACATTGGGTCTGGGTACGAGACGAAGGCATGGCAGGAAAGATGTGGGTGTGGTGAAGATGTAGTGCGTCAGTTGTGTCAGTGGTATTGACAACATAAAGGGTTAATATCACAAGTACTGCATGCATGAGGTTAGGACCACTGGAAGTTATTAGTATGGTTTAGTAATTTTTAACTGCCATTTTGTTGACACAAAAACAACAGTCAGCTTTCTAGCCACTGAACAGGTGTGATTTATTAGACAGCGAAATGGCTCATACAAGAGAGACCAGCTCACAACACACATGTTGTAATGTTTATTTACAAAAATCCAAGGAACAAATGATGATGGACACATGTACAAATGCCAAGGGGCAACCACAACAAAATAGACACACTTTGAGAGAGCCACACATTGTAACGCCATTCCACAGTCCTTGATGACCACGGGATTTGAGGTGTCCTCCATCTTCTTACCCGACTTGCCTCCATCTTCCTCACCACAATCTATCACCCTTTAGTAAGAATACAAACCAAACAAATTAATTCAAAATTCAACGTCCAGTCAATTATGGACCACATTTGATTGTTCACTGAACTTCCTGCCCTCTCTCCATCACCACGTCCCTCTCCTCACATCACTCCGCCTCTAGCCATCACTTCCCTCTCTCCATTAACCTCCTCGCCTCTCCATCACCACCTCTCTCGTCTCCATCACATCTCTTCCTCCATCACCCTCCTCGCTCCATCACCTCCTCTCTCCATCCTACCTCTCTCCATTCACCTCCCTCTCTATCACACACCTTCCCGCTAGTCCAATCACCTCCCGCCTGTCCATTCAACGCCCTAATCCTTCCTCTACCCCTCTCCTCCCTACCCCTCTCCTCCCTAGCCTCTCCGCCCTACCCTACCCCTCTCCTCCCTACCCCTCTCCTCTCCCTACCGCCTTTCCTCCCCTCTCCCTCTTCTCCCGACCCCTACCCCTCTCCCTACCCAACCCTATCCTCCTACCCTTCTCCTCCCTACCCCTCTCCTCTCTACCCCTCTCCTCTCTACCCCTCTCCTCTCTCCCCTCTCCTCTCTACCCCCCTCCCTCCCTACCCCTCCCTCCTACCCTACCCCTCCCTACCCCTCTCCTCCCTACCCCCTCCTCTCTACCACCCCTCTCCTCTCTACAACCCCTCCCCTCCCTACCCCTCTCCTTACCCCTCTCCTCCCTACCCTCCCTACCCCTCCTCCTCCTCTCCCTCCCTACCCCTCTCCTCCCTACCCCTCCCCTCCCTACCCTCTCCTCCCTACCCCTCTCTTCCCTACCCCTCCCCTCTCCTCCTACCCTCTCCTCTTCCTTACCCCTCCCCTCCCTCCCCTTTCCTCCCTACCCTTCTCTCTAACCCTCTCCTCCCTACCCTCTCCCTCCCCTTCCCTCCCCTACCCCCTCTTTACCCTACCCCCTCCCCCCCTCCTTACCTTTCCATACCCTCCCCTCCCTTACCCCTCCCCATGCACCTCTTCCTCACACCAGAACTACATGTACATGTACATACTTGTATTAAGCATACATGTGGGATCGTTTCTGCAAAAAGGAACCCAAGGTCTTATACAGTACATTATACACCACCCCCTCTTCCCCATACCACACCACAGACCACACCCTCCTCTCTTCCCCATACCACACCACAGTCCACACCCTCTTCTCTTCCCCATAACACACCACAGTCCACACCCTCCTCTCTTCCCCATACCACACCACAGACCACACCCTCCTCTCTTCCCCATACCACACCACAGTCCACACCATCCTCTCTTCCCCATACCACACCACAGACCACACCCTCCTCTCTTCCCCATACCACACCACAGTCCACACCCTCCTCTCTTCCCCATACCACACCACAGTCCATACCCTCCTCTCTTCCCCATACCACACCACAGACCACACCCTCCCCTCTTCCCCATACCACACCCTCCTCTCTTCCCCATACTACACCACAGTCCACACCCTCCCCTCTTCCCCATACCACACCAGAGACCACACCCTCCTCTCTTCCCCATACCACACCACAGTCCACACCCTCCTCTCTTCCCCATACCACACCACAGACCACACCCTCCTCTCTTCCCCATACCACACCACAGTCCACACCCTCCTCTCTTCCCCATACCACACCACAGTCCACACTTTATCATATTTCTGTGCATCCACTTACGTCCACAGGCGCACCAGTAACCGAGTTGAAGACGAGAGTGGTGGTGCCCCGAACCACAAAGCTAGACATCTGGAAAACGTTGGCCATGGTCGCATAGTTAAAGACACACACTGCAGATCCCACAGGACCAAAGCTACCATCATTGGTATAGGGGAGGCGTGGGTGAGAGAGGAATATATGAAGACTGAAATATCAAGTTGTTTTTGGTCACAAAACCAAAATGCAAGAAAACGTTACCTTGGCGAGGTGAAGACGCCATACAGGTGCATCTGAGATGGCTGCGAGCCATCAAAAGAGCCACTTTTAACAAGAAAGGTGCTCTCTACATGGAATCACACGTAAGTAATATTTGTTTCAAACCAACTTAGATGCATGTATGTATATCAAGTAGATGTACATATGTAGTATGAGCAAAACTTATGAATCAGAAAGCAAAACTGAAAGTACATGTTGTCATGCATACAGAGAGGTGTGCCTCCTCCCCCCTCCCCCCCTCCCTGGCCCCCTCAACATGTCACCCCGGTACTGGAGGAACATGTCACCCGGTACTGGAGGAACATGTCACCCGGTACTGGAGGAACATGTCACCCGGTACTGGAGGAACATGTCACCCGGTACTGGGAGAACATGTCACCCGGTACTGGAGGAACATGTCACCCGGTACTGGAGGAACATGTCACCCGGTACTGGGAGAACATGTCACCCGGTACTGGAGGAACATGTCACCCGGTACTGGAGGAACATGTCACCCGGGTCTTCACAAAGGTGGTGAAGGCATTCACGCTGCCCGGACCAGCTAGGAGTGACCTCACAGCTCCTGTATCATTCTGGGAGGGGTGGAGTTGGAATGATGGAGGGAGGGAAGGAGGGAGGGAGGAGAGTGAGGTAGTGGTGGAGTTCAAATGAGAGAAGGAGGGGAGGGAGGAAGGGGAGGAGGGAAGGATGGAGGGAGATGGAAAGGGGAGGGAGAGAGGTGGGAAGGGGAGGGTGAGGATCACAGCATACATGTACAGTCTTGATGGAACAGATCCCTCACACTGGGACCAGAGGACACACAACACATCCCTTACACTGGGACCAGAGGACACACAACACATCCCTTACACTGGGACCAGAGGACACACAACACATGTATCCCTTACACTGGGACCAGAGGACGCACAACACATCCTTTACACTGGGACCAGAGGATACACAACACATCCCTCACACTGGGACCAGACACATCCCTTACACTGGGACCAGAGGACACACAACACATCCCTCACACTGGGACCAGAGGACACACAACACATCCCTCACACTGGGACCAGAGGACACACAACACATCCCTCACACTGGGACCAGAGGACACACAACACATCCCTCACACTGGGACCAGAGGACACACAACACATTCCTTACACTGGGACCAGAGGACACACAACACATTCCTTACACTGGGACCAGAGGACACACAACACATCCCTGTAAACAACACATCCCTCACACTGGGACCGGAGGACACACAACACATCCCTCACACTGGGACCAGAGGACACACAACACATCCCTCACACTGGGACCAGAGGACACACAACACATTCCTTACACTGGGACCAGAGGACACACAACACATCCCTCACATTGGGACCAGAGGACACACAACACATCACTTAGATTGGGACCAGAGGACACACAACACATCCCTCACACTGGGACCAGAGGACACACAACACATTCCTTACACTGGGACCAGAGGACACACAACACATCCCTCACACTGGGACCAGAGGACTGGATACTTGCATATAGAGAGACAACATACACCTCTCCTCACACACCTAGAGGCTACTTGCATATAGAGAGACTACATACACCTTTCCTCACACACCTAGAGGCTTCTTGCATATAGAGAGACTACATACACCTCTCCTCACACACCTCAAGGTTCCATGCATCCTTCCTCACACATGACAGCCATTACACCCAACACACCATACATTGCATGTGTACAGTACATTGAACCCTACGTTTGTGTTCAACCATACACTACCTCCACACACACATACACATGTACACCCACACATGCAATGTGCACGTACACGTACACACATGTACACGTGCACACACACTCACGTACACCCACACACACATACACACCCACACACACACAAACACACACACACACACAAACACAACAGTAACACAAGATGCCCAAATAATTGTGTCCTTCTCCAGAACCCATTATTCAGATGACTTCACTAATGCATCACTCCAGTACTCCCAGAACACGAATGTGTAACTCAAATCAGTGGAGTACATTATGTTTCCAGGAATGCTACAAAGACAAGGTCACCCCCTCAAAAGTAGACTCCTCCCCTCTCCTCCATGACCCCTCACTCACCTCTTTCAAACAAGAAATGTGAATCACTATGGTTACCAACAACAACCAATCAGCCTCTTGCAGTGTCCACAGATAACATAATGGCCAAACCTCAGGGCTGTTTTATTGCATTGAATCTGTGGGCACTCACTACTACTACAGATAACAACATGGCCTGCCTAGATACCTCTAGCACTGTATACACCATGATTTAGAGGCAAGAGGCCATCTACACAAACATGTTTCATTAAGTAAATGGAATTGTAGTGCAGTGTTGGTGACAAAAATCCACTGAAGTCTGGACCCCTGAAGCAGCATGATGTCATGAGAGGGGCTCCCCCCCCCCCCCCACCCCCAGAAGCAGTATGACATCATGTGAGGGGCTGGGAACTCGATGTTGGCCAACAGCTCTACTGTGGCTGGGTCCCACCAGGACAATGGTGGCTCCAAAGAGCCCCGCCCTCCACAACCTCCCCTCGCTGTCCGTGCACGTGGCGTCCGGGATGCCCCACCCCCTTGTCGTGGAAGTCCACCAACACACCTGCCTGTTGGTGAGGCAGCTGCTCACGTCATCAAAGTTGAAGGACCACAGCTTCCTCAGGCCACTGTCCATGTGGTACATCTTGGTGTTGCCCGGGCTCCAGGCCATTCCATTTGAGACGCACACATCAGTGACCTTTCAGGTTAGCGTGTGTGTGACTGGGGAGGGGGGTAGGGGAGGTTAGATGAGGTGGTGGTGGGCCTGTGTGCATGTGAACGTGTGTACATGTGTGCACATGTTTGTATGTATTATCTTGATGTATATGTGTATGTGTGTGTGTGTACATGAGTTGGCTTATTTGTGCAAATGGCATCATGGCAATGAGGTCATAATGAACACCTTGATGGAATTACTAATCAAACCCCATCAAGATGGGAGAATGTGTACCTCCATGGTAGCAGTACAGAGTTCCTTGGCTGGACACAGGTTCCCCTGGAGACTTCTCATAACCCATGGTGCCACACCATAGCCTCCCCCTGGCGTCACACTTGCCGTCGTTCATCCTGTTCTTTGGGTAGTCCTGGTCCACCAGGGCCAGCTGGTGCTGCGTCTCCCCTGAGTAGTCTTGGGTAGTCTTCCCTGTGTCCTAACTTTTTGTGCACACACTCCTACCAGAATATGGTGGATACAGGCATCAGTAATACCTTATGTTTTGCGGGTACCTTCTTCAAGGACTCCAGCCTCCACGAGGGGCGTGGTGTACAGCAACTCCTGATGGCCTCGTGCCCAGACCACACAGAGCATCTGCTCGTCCGTCCTCGTGTACACGCCTAGCTGGTGGAAAATGATAGCGTCTAGGTTCATTGAATATCCCGTCACACGTTCATGTTCCCGTATGCGCACATGCCGAAGCACAGGAAAAACTTCAACACGCCAAGGCTGGGTTTGGCGAACCAAATCCAGGATGGTTTCAAACAAAGAGCGTGGGTCAACGTCAGTGTGCAACGAGGTGTATGCAAAACAGCAGGAGAGCCAACCCAGTGAGTTCAAGGCTTTCCTACCATGGAATTGACTAGCTACAGACTTGGTGTGGAAAAGCTCTACAACCGCCCTGGCTTTATCGAACACAATCCAGGGAACGCTGGCTGGGAGTTCATCAATTTCCACCCTGGACGTTTCTAACATTTTCCTGTGAAGCCGTGATGACCCGATCATGTACAGCGTCAATGACTTACCAGCTGTTTCCAGGAAGGACTGTGTTGGCTGTAGCGTAGAAGGCGGGGGGTCGGCATCACGTGGATCCAGGTTCAGTAACGTAACGTCATGACCCGCGCTACAACGGGCACGTCGGAGCAGCGACTATATGCGTTACGGCTCCATGATATCAATTATTGAAATTCAAAGGCAATTAATAAACTGCAAGTGTCACTTGCCCCCAAGCGTGACGAACCGTCATCAATAGCTACATGCCATCATACAGGTTCTGAATACATTCGCTGTGATGTACTTCGGTCCTTCACAATGGTTCTTTTGACCATGGTCAGCAGCCGTATGGCTCACAAACAACCCAGACCACAGCTCCATGGTGATGTCATCTGGTCTCTCCCACCTGGTTCAAGGCCAGATGGTATCTTGATAGAAGGCTGACTGGTGAATAACACTATTGATGATGGCTGCATGCTGAGAAATGTCTAGCCTCCCATCATAGGCCATGTGTCCCGAAGGCTGTCACCACATAGCCACATGTATGAGGTTGGCACTTTTTAAAACACAAGATATAATAAGATAGTATAAGAATAAGCTGGTATCCATAGAGACCAGGTGGTGTCTACACACACAACCATCTCCTCTACGTTTGTCAAGACATGATGATCTACATCAGCTCACACACCACATATAGAACATAGCCAGTTTGTGTTGGCCATGATACGTTCACACTCACATGTGATAGGTGTTCTGGAGTTTACATCATCATGACATCAACAAGACAAAATATTATATTTCTACAAAACATTTTCTAAAGCAGTAATAGCAACAGCATTACAAAACAGATGGCACACACACATACAAATAACAACTGTGTAGTACATAATAAGGTTCAATGTTCCCAGCTACATGCATAACCTTGTGAGGTCACTGTTGTGTGATCCAGGAGGTCAAGTGTTCCGATAACAGGACTTCACCAACACTGGCACTTCTCAACACACCAGTCAATGTCCTCCAGGTGTAAGGGGGTGACCCTCGTCTCCTCCACACATCAAATATCTCACCAAATGCTCTGTGGTGATTCTCCAAGCCTTGGTGTTGTGGACATATTGCCTGAAGCTCAGCAGTTGTGAGGCCAAGTTGAAATCCAATGGCCCAACACTTGCTTGGAATCACAGCTGCTACTTTCTTCATGAGGTGCTGCAATGATGGCTCACTGTCCAAGGACACAGGAAGTGTACCTAGATGAAACAGATAGTGATCACATGATCTACCACACACACATTACCCACCTGTTGCACTGGGATCTTGTTTTGTCACACCACTCTCACCAAACCACATCAACTGACCCTCACACAGGTCACCACACTGATCTCCAACAATGCTACACCTCCATTTCTTCTCTGACACTATTATAGCTACATGAGGAAGGTCTGAGGTACAACTGGTTCCTGCACACATGACAGCATCTTCAAACTGGACACCTTGGTACTTGAGTATTCCACATGCTGTCTTGATGCCACTGTGAACACAACCTCTCACCTCCCTACACACTTTACTGGACATGGTGTCAATATGCAACAGAATGTAAGAGAACATGTCAACTAGGGTCACCAGTTCTGTTGTGTGCTTGAGATGAAAAGTGATGCAGTTGCGATACAAACACAATGGTTTATTCCTTTTCATGCACACCTTCCAAGGTGAATTGCTGGTTGAGGATAAAAGCTGGGCTACAAGACAGCAGAACAGACCACTAGGAATACAGCCTTCGGTGGGCCTGATGATCAGTGAGGTACCTGGTTGACAGTACTTGGACACTTGGCCAGAGTCCAGATGGGGCAGCAGAGCCGGCATCAAGTACACACCACCCTCATCACCACCGACCATAGCAATCCCTCCAACACTCACCAACAACTTCAACAGATCGAGCGAACAGACCTTCTGTGTAATGCTTAGAAAACTTGTTCAGGAGCTCCACTGACAACAGTCCATGATCCCTGAACTTGACCAGATCCCCCTTAGCTGCCACACCCCCAGCCGGAAGATACAACAGCTTGTGGTGGTATTCCACTATTTCAGACACCTTGGTGAGGACAACCTGGGGATCACAGAACACTGTCTGGGGAAGAACCTCTGGGTAATGTAAGAACACGTTGTTGTGGACTAGATGGTGCAAGGCAGCAGAGAATGCATCTCCCTCGATGTGCAACCTTTTAGCATACCCTTGGCATTCTACAAGGCTCAAGATGCCATCATGGGATGACCTTTGGAGAAGAACCTCCAGTCCAAAACCACGCTATAGGCATCTTTATTGGCTGTGGGCATACAGATATTATTTCTTCTCTGAGTACCTTAGCAACATGTCTGTCCTCGTCCCGAGGGGTTTTCCCGTTCACAGCAAAAACCACTTCTTTTAGCTCCTCTCCGTTGTACACTATACGAAAACTGCCTGCATCCAGTAATGCCTTGAGCTTTTGGCTTTTCTCTTCAATGGATTCTGAGCACCTATCTGCAGCATCTCGGTGTGTTCCCACGGTGATGATCAGAGGTCGAGCATCCTGTGAGCACATCGCTCCGAGACAGTGCTGAAGGATCTGCTTGTGTGAGAGAGATGATCGATATGGTCTACTCACTGGCTTGCCATCCGCTCCATAGTACTCGATGGTTGGTTGATGGGACAGTTCTTCTGAAAGGTTAAATACAAATATGGCCACAGCAGGTTTCTGAATGAACAATGGAAGGATATCATGGTATTGAAGTTGACCTCCACTGTCAATAAAATGAAACCACTTCACACCAAACAGTTTCTTCTTGTCTATGTACGCAGAGAGATTTGTACAGGTTAAGTAAGATAGCTCTGAACCATCTCTTTACCTGAGGAATGGTTGATGTGATGAATCAGCTCCTCCTCTATGGATACAGTCCTGCTCTGTTGGCCGGTATCCATGGTAGTATTGACACGGGCAGGTGTGGGGTCAGGGTGAACTGCACCAGCTCCATCACTAGACACATGAATGGTCATCTTTGGGAAACTGCTAACCACCTCTTCCAAGGATGTTGCCATGGATACACCACCATCTCTGATGGTACCACCCACAACCCTTAGCAGTGCCTGGTCATCTTCAACCACAAACCAGTCATCCTCCTCTTGTCCTCCCACAACAGCCAGTGAGAAGGAGATGGCTCGAACAGGGTTGTCAGCCACTCCCGTACTGACACGTTGCTCTGGAGGGTCCTTCTTGAGAAGGAGGTGTTTGAGGTGAGTCTTGCCAACACCGGCTGCTCCAAGGATGAGACACTTGGTCACTGAAGTTTCCACATATCCCTTGTTCATGGCCTCCTCATAGAGCCTGTTGAACGAATGACACAAATATGATCACATCTCCTTTCATATTGGCATCAGTACACACACACCCTTCATTGCAACCACAACACATACATTAGCATTATCAAAAGAAACTCTTCCACCCTTACACTAATCGAAACGGTTCACCAGTGAGGTACCTTTGTCATGACAGTGTACCATACATACATGTTACTCACATAATAGTGGAAGCAGTCATTTTTGAACGTAGATTGTTCCAATATACGTGCACAAAACACAATACTGCACCAGAATAGTGAACGTTACAAATGATCAGTAACTTTAAGCACAGTCAGCCAACATACATTAATGTCATGTCACAAGTTGGAGTGTTACAACCAGCCCACTTCACCAAGTACCCTCACCCAATCCTCTATCCACTGTATCCCTGTTCCCTCATATTCCCCATACCTTTCATCAGCTTCTTTTTGGCTTTTCCCGGTCTCCTTTACAGTTGGTGTGATGGGGAAGAGCTTAGTGAGACCTGAAAGTAGTAGCATTAATTCAAATCCAGTAAAGGGAATATTTACCTTGCACAGTAATCCTCAAGACCTGTTGAGTATAGCCAACAACCACCAACAGGCCTCCATCTGACAGCAACAGTGTGTCCACCAGGCAACATGCAAATGGCATGTCTCCCACATGCTTCCACTCTTTATCATCACCATGGAGGCCATAGATGGAAGAAGTCGTCTTTGATCCATACTCGTCTTCTGCACCTCCAATTGCAAGCAGCACACCATCACCCACACATACTGATGACATGCAGTATGGTACATCTGGTAACTGCCTCCAAATGGATTGCTGTGAGTCATGGGTGTGTGCAGTAGTCTTGTGAATGTGTGTGCACATGTGTGTGGTGGAAATAGGTGGAGATGTGTCATGTGTGGTCATGTGAGTGTGCACACACATTTGGAGCATGTGCACCAGTACATGTGATGCTGTGAAGCATGTGCACCAGTACATGTGATGTAGCTACATGTGTGTGTGCATCTGTATGGTATGTACACATACACATGCAGTTAAGACATCTGAGTGCGGTGTGTGTCACTACAGGCAGCCATGTGTGTACAATAGTGTGCACGAGAGCCAGAAGCACACACACACACACACACCACACAACGCAGTCACAGCTTCAACGTCAGCGCGTCCGTGGTGTGTGGGCGATGGAGACGCTTCACGTGCGCGCGTCTCTCCATCGCAGAGACACGCGCATCCACGTCTAGTGTGTGCGTGTGTGTAGGCTGTCTACGTAGGTTCACGTTGAGCTTGGACTGTGGCGTGTGTGCGCGTGAGTGTGTAGTAGCGTGGTGTGTGTCTGCGCGTCAGCTACACACACGCTAAACAAAGGGACAGAGATGCTACACAATGCTCAGTGGCTCACCAGGTCACGGATGTCGGCACACCACACTGCTCTGTCCATGCCCGCACCTCCCATCACGAAGACCAGGTCCCCATGGACCACTGCTGACATGTTCCAACATGGCTTAGGAAGTGATGGTCCTCTGTGCCAGGTCTGTGTCCCGCCATCAAACACCTGAACATCATTCAACCACCTCCTTCCATCACCTATCCCTCCCATCACCACCATACCACCTCCACTATCGCTTAGTACACAGGACCACCTACACCCTACCAACATGTCTGGCATGGCGGACCATCTCCCTCCTCTCAACTCCTTCACCTCCTTACTCTTCACACCACCATCCTTCTTACCTCCAACCCACACCAGCCTCCCTCCACACACAGCTAGTGTGCCCCCATCCTCACCACCATCAGCCACTCTACTCCACTTAGACCGCACCTCATCCAACATGTACACTCCTCCTCCATATCCTCCCCACACAACCCTACCCTCCACCTCCACTAGACCACCAACATACCCTCCTCGACCACCTTCCACAGGCACATTCGCACAAGTTGCGAAACTCAACATTTTTATGTTCTAAAGAAAAGAAATGATTAATAGTTAATGGAAAGACAGCACGTTCAGGGAGCTAGCTAGCTCGTACGCACCACGAGGTCCACACCACACAACCACACACACTTCACGCTTCTCTTTACTACACCAATAGGCTCATCTGGACACGGCCAACAGGACTAATGGCGACCAGTACGGATAGTTGGGGTAGTCCTTGTAGCTACGTACGGTTACAAGAGGTCTGCCTATCATTCCAGCGTCTTGGAGACACTGTCGGCTAGGTCCTTCCAATGCTCACAGCTACCTTATCCACCCAAAATGCGCACCTCAAGCTTCTCTCGGCCACAACAAATACGGGTCCCACCTAACCTACCAAGCTGGATTGTATTTATTTCAGCGATAAAGAAGGTACAGACATCTCATCTGACCCCACACACACCTTCAATAGCTGCAGGAATCACTACTGGACAATAGACACACAAAGGTTTCTGGTAGTGACGCTCTTTACAACTAGAAGGCTGAGCAAATCTGTTTCTAAGGGCTACCCTCAAAGGTATCTACGCTATACATTACAAATCTGGTTCCAAGGGCTACTTTAGCTTTTCTTAAAAGCTACTACATCTGAAGATATAAAAACGCCATTTTTAAATTTGTTTCTGTGTGGCGTATTTCACCACCTAGCTGAATGCTGCCAGCAAGTCAAGACGTACAGTCTAATCACACTCTAGCGTCTTGGGAAACTGCCTCTAATTGCTCACAGCTACCTTATCCACTCAATATGCACCTCAAGCGCACCACATTCTGGTCCCACTAAGCTGGATTTGTCAATACTTAAGCATTTTCGTCTATAAAGGAGGTAAAGGCATCTCTTGTGACCTACTACACACTTTCAATAGCTGCAGGAATCACCAACTGGGCGACACACACACTAGGGTAGTGGAGCCCTTTACCGCTAATAGGACGTGCTAATAGGTGGGGCAAATCTGCGTCCATAGGCTACTCAACAATCCCTACAGGGTCCATAGACACAGTACAGTTGCCATTTCGAACGTCTTTCTTAGCATTTACTAACTTTGCTAAATTCTACCAGCAAGTCAAGACGTACAGTCTACAGACACACAACCAACAGACCGACCTGGTTGCCCATTTCAAGAACAAAAATGGCATACACAACGAATAGCGACAGCCTACGAGACCTAGTCCTAAAGAATAGCAACTGCTGGAATGGCAAATGTATAATTGCGCTCTTACTTTTTATGGGCATTTGTGCACTTTGTGCGCATGCGTAGTGACGGAGGTCAGATGCCGCGAATGAACCATAAATGGTCATTGTCATGTTTTAAAACACAATGTTTTCAGATGTAAGGGGTACAGTATTACTGTGACAAAGAATCATGCTGATATTATATACATGTAGGGTTTTCCAATGAGTAATACAAAGATGGTTTGTTTCAATTTGGCCATCGCATGGTCACAGTGGTGGTGACGAGGATGGGTGTAAGGGGGGGGGGAAGGAGGTGGAAGGGGTCCAACACCCAGGAGGCACATGCTTACTCATTGAAGTGTTTTAATAAATGATGTCAGTGGTTCACTGCATT
>JABACO010000002.1:3287307-3314176 GCA_013339895.1 Ephydatia muelleri | reverse complement strand
TTACCCCTCCCCATGCAACATCTCCTACACCACAGAACTACATGTACATGTACACATACTTGTATAAGCATACATGTGGGATCGTTTCTGCAAAAAGGAACCCAAGGTCTATACAGGACATATTACACCACCCCCTCTTCCCCATACCACACCACAGACCACACCCCCTCTTCTTCCCCATACCACACCACAGTCCACACCCTCCTCTCTTCCCCATACCACACCACAGTCCACACCCTCCTCTCTTCCCCATACCACACCACAGACCACACCCTCCTCTCTTCCCCATACCACACCCTCCTCTCTTCCCCATACCACACCACAGTCCACACCCTCCCCTCTTCCCCATACCACACCACAGTCCACACCCTCCTCTCTTCCCCATACCACACCACAGTCCACACCCTCCTCTCTTCCCCATACCACACCACAGACCACACCCTCCTCTCTTCCCCATACCACACCACGGTCCACACCCTCCTCTCTTCCCCATACCACACCACAGTCCACACCCTCCTCTCTTCCCCATACCACACCACAGACCACACCCTCCTCTCTTCCCCATACCACACCACAGTCCACACCCCTCCTCTCTTCCCCATACCACACCACAGTCCACACCCTCCTCTCTTCCCCATACCACCACCACAGTCCACACCCTCCCCTCCTTCCCCATACCACACCACAGTCCACACCCTCCTCTCTTCCCCATACCACACCACAGTCCACACCCTCCTCTTATCCCCATACCACACCACAGACCACACCCTCCTCTCTTCCCCATACCACACCACAGTCCACACCCTCCTCTCTTCCCCATACCACACCACAGTCCACACCCTCCTCTCTTCCCCATACCACACCACAGTCCACACCCTCCTCTCTTCCCCATACCACACCACAGTCCACACCCTCCTCTCTTCCCCATACCACACCACAGTCCACACCCTCCTCTTATCCCCATACCACACCACAGTCCACACCCTCCTCTCTTCCCCATACCACACCACAGTCCACACCCTCCTCTCTTCCTCATACCACACCACAGATCACACCCTCCTCTCTTCCCCATACCACACCACAGTCCACACCCTCCTCTCTTCCCCATACCACACCACAGACCACACCCTCCTCTCTTCCCCATACCACACCACAGTCCACACCCTCCTCTCTTCCCCATACCACACCACAGACCACACCCTCCTCTCTTCCCCATACCACACCACAGACCACACCCTCCTCTCTTCCCCATACCACACCACAGTCCACACCCTCCTCTCTTCCCCATACCACACCACAGACCACACCCTCCTCTCTTCCCCATACCACACCACAGTCCACACCCTCCTCTCTTCCCCATACCATACCACAGTCCACACCCTCCTCTCTTCCCCATACCACACCACAGTCCACACTTTATCATATTTCTGTGCATCCACTTACGTCCACAGGCGCACCAGTAACCGAGTTGAAGACGAGAGTGGTGGTGTCCCGGACCACAAAGCTAGACGTCTGGAAAACGTTGGCCATGGTCGCATAGTTAAAGACACACACTGCAGATCCCACAGGACCAAAGATACCATCATTGGTATAGGGGAGGCGTGGGTGAGAGAGGAATATAATAAGACTGAAATATCAAGTTGTTCTTGCAATTCTATTTGGTCACAAAACCCAAAATGCAAGAAAACGTTACCTTGGCTGAGGTGAAGACGCCATACAGGTGCATCTGAGATAGCTGTGAGTCGTCAAAAAAGCCACTTTTAACAAGAAAGGTGCTCTCTACATGGAATCACACGTAAGTAACATTTGTTTCAAACCAAAGAACATTCATGTATATAACAACAATCTATATCAAGTACACGTACATATGTAGTATGAGCAAAACTTATGAATCAGAAAGCAAAACTGAAAGTATAGAGTACATGTTGTCATGCATACAGAGAGGTGTGCCTCCCCCCCCCCCCCTGGCCCCCTCATCCTTACGTAGGTTGTCATAGTAGTAAGGCAGGTCATTCATGTTCCCGGTACTGGAGGAACATGTCACCCGGTACTGGAGGAACATGTCACCCGGTACTGGAGGAACATGTCACCCGGGTCTTCACAAAGGTGGTGAAGGCATTCATGCTGCCCGGACCAGCTAGGAGTGACCTCACAGCTCCTGTATCATTCTGGGAGGGGTGGAGTTGGAGACAGGGAGGGAGGGAGGAGAGGGAGGGAAGGAGGGAGGGAGGAGAGGGAGGGAGGGGTGGAGGGAGGGGTGGAGTTCAAATGAGAGAGGGAGGGAGGGAGGGAGGGAGGGAGGGAGGGAGGGAGGGAGGGAGGGAGGGAGGGAGGGAGGGAGGGAGGGAGGGAGGGAGGGAAGGAGGGATGGAGGGAGATGGAAAGGGGAGGGAGGAGAGGGAGAGGTGGGAAGGGGAGGGGGAGGATCACACCATACATGTACAGTCTTGATGGTACACATCCCTCACACTGGGACCAGAGGACACACAACACATCCCTCAAATTGGGACCAGAGGACACACAACACATCCCTTATACTGGGACACAACACATCCCTCACACTGGGACCAGAGGACACACAACACATCCCTTATACTGGGACACAACACATCCCTCACACTGGGACCAGAGGACACACAACACATCCCTTACACTGGGACCAGAGGACACACAACACATCCCTAACACTGGGACCAGAGGACACACAACACATCCCTCACACTGGGACCAGAGGACACACAACACACACTGTGCCTTCGTTCACTGGAGAGGCTCCTGCTAGAGCCTCTATGACCACTGGAGGATCGGGAGGGGGAGGAGGGAGGAGGGAGGGAGGGGAGGAGAGAGAGAGGAGGGGGAAGGGGAGGAGGAGGGAAAGAGAGAAGAGGGGGGAGGATCACATCATACATGTACAGCATCGATGGTACCTGTATGATTACATGCATTCATGAGTATACAGTTTAATTTAACACATCACACACCACACGCACCACTCAGTCCACCCTCCCCTCCTCCCCATCACACCACTCACAGTCCACACCCTCCCCATCACCACACCACTCACAGTCCACACAGGAATGATGTCATCAGGAAAGATGGTGAAGTATTTGGTAGCCATTAGGAGAGGACTGTCAGCCATCATATGGAGGTTGAACAAATCAGAAAAGTGCTTCTACTAAAACAAAGGCCAGCCAGTTGTGGCCAAAGATGCAGACAAGATTAGACTGATCTTGTCTTTGCATTCTTGGCCACAACTGGCTGGCCTTTGTTTTAGTAGAAGCACTCTTCAGAATTGTTCACATATGGACCAACCTCCAATTGTAATCTGAATAATTGAAGCTACAACAGAACTGTCCCCATAGCTTGGGCACTAATATAAATTTCTCTATTACTCCACCTAAATGTGTTAGCTGCCACACAGGGTCAGTGTGTTTCCCAGTCTTAGCGGTTGATCTGTACAGAGGATTGGAGCCCTTGTCCTTGAGTGTGTACACAGCTACTGTGCCATCATACAACCCCACAGCGATGAGGTAAGGGTGCTCTGGATGGATGTCCAGTGACATGACCCCACTATCCACCTGGAACACATACCTGACCATGTATGGTGATGACAAGGAAGGGGAGGAGGGAGGAGGGAGGGGAGGAAGGGAGGGGAGGGGAGGAGGGAGGGGAGGGGAGAGGGGAGAGGAGAAGGGAGGGAGAGGGGAGGGGAGGGGAGTGGGGAGAGGAAGGGAGGGAGAGGGGAAGAGGGAGGGAGAAGGAGAACGAGGGGAAGAGGGAGAGGAGAAGGGGGAGAGGAAGGAAGGAAAAGGAGGGAAGATGAGGGGCATGCTTTAAATACACACTCATACACACACAACACACACACACACACACACACACACACACAACACACACACACACACACACACACAGAACAGGGGAGGGGCTCACAGGGTTGTGCAACAAGGTCTCAAAACACTTCCCCTCCTTCAGCAGATGCCTCTCCAAGCCTCCCTGGTAAGACTCAAGGGAATAGTGATACGAGAATAGCTTGTGCGTCTGTCGAAGCACCACCTGCAAACAAGGAGTCAAAGGGTTAAACACAGCTACAACATGCAGGTAAAGGCGGGAAACACCAGAGTCCTCCCCTCCCCCTCCCCTTCCATTTTTACCAAAGGACCAAGGTCACTCTTACTGAAGTAGTCCCTCACTAGTGGTACAAGGTCTGTCACACCCGTAATCCATCCTACTCTATTAACAGTTACAAAGGGTTAAGGTTAAATAACCAGAGTTGATATATGAAAACAAGAGGCTTGAATTGCTCCCTACAACACATTGTTCTCTTGTCACCAAATGAATCATTACAATGTGTTGTCATTATGTATCAGCTTGAATATATTTAGCTGTAGACATGTAAACACATGATCCAAGCTATTTAAGGGCATCAAATACTGGTTGAGTATGGTCCCACCTTAGCTAAGGGTCGACCCACACCCCCAGCAATTATTACTAGTTAACACATATGCATGCATATTCAAAGTGAATTTGATTTCAAATGTCTACATTTAATATCTAATTCTCTATGTCATAATTAAAAATAATCTAACTATCCAAATGTGCTTTAGAAACCCTGAAAACATCTCCTGTACCTTAGCTCTAGTAGCAGAAATCAAAGCAGTTTGCATCTCAACGCTGCACACACACACTGACTCAATGATACAAGATGTGCAGCAGATAAGCACTAGCTGACTTACAGACCACAACCAGACGGATGAGGGACCAGGCTGAGGCTATGGCATGGAGAGCCACAGCTCTCACTGGATTCTTTCATTGAAGTCCTGCAAATACAACATTGCAAGGTTCTATTGCCATGGCAACAAGACTACTCCCTGTAAGGAGTTGAAAGGAGTTAAGGGAGAGACATTGATCACACCTTTAAGTCCCACCTCCCCTCCTCCCCATCACCACACACAGTCCACACCCACCCTGCTCCCCATCACCACACCCTCCCCATCACCACACCACTCTCACAGTCCACACAGGAATGATGTGAAGTATCTGGTAGCCATGTTGAGAGGCCTGTCAGCCATCATTTGGAAGTTGGTCCACGTGTGCAACTTCCGATGGCCTCGTGCCCACACCACACAGAGCATCTGCTCGTCCGTCCTCGTGTACACGCCTATAAAGAGAATCAGAGTAGCTGATGCATGGACATGTAGGCCGTTCAATATTTCGTCAAATCCCCGTCACACATTCATGTTTCATGATGCGCGCATGCCGAAGCACAGACACAATGAAAGCCAACTAGAGATTATATAATAGAGGGATTGTAGGCACATCACGTGCGCTATACCTATGCGCGGGACATCCGAGGTAGTGATAATAATCACACCTCTAAACTTGTGAATTTTTTTGGAGAAGGACTCTGATTTTCGTTCGAATCTCTTACAAAGTAAGCCCAAATCTTGCAATAATGCGGCCAACGAATAGTTCTATGAATACTCTTTTGACTTATGAATTCATATTGCGTTAGCCTAATCCATAGTCGCTAGTTTTCCGCTTGAAAGTAGTGAAAGGATGGAATCTTTTTTGCCCGGGTAACCGCTCGCATCTGGTAAAAGGCTTTAGCCTTTTCTTTACGCTATAAGTATCTTGGATGTAGTATTGTGGTTTGATGAAAGTTTTAAGCTTTAAAACTAATCCTTGCTTGAGTAGGATATTGTTATGTGTTTTTTAACCGATTTGTTTGCCCGGGATGTTTCGACGGTCGGTTGCACGACAAGACTTTCCTTCATATGCTTTTTCCAATACTACTAGCCCTGAACTGTGGCTTGGTACACTGGATATAGCCCCAAGTGCGTTGCGTGGTTACTTTACACGCGTTTGAAAGTGACACCTAAACTTGATTTTGTTAGGTCAGTGATAATAATAAGGACTTAGCTCAACACCTATGCATATTCCAATACAAATTTATTTGGTTTCAGCAGAGATCAGGCATGGGTGGGTCAAAGTTTTGACTTGGAAGAGTTTGAAAATATACAGACCAGCAAAAGAGAAAGCCTGTGACACTCATGGTCTCAAGCGTCTACTGGGCTCTATTTTCACCTTGTCCAATCAGAGATACATACTCTGACTGTAGCGATACCCCGCCTTCTGAGTATTCTCCTCTCACAGTGTCGTTTCCACTAGCCCAATTCATGAAGTGCAGTGTACCATCTCTCACTTCTCTTTCACACCAGTTGTCTCTGCTTCCACTGCCACCACAGGGGTTATGCTTTGCAGTGTCCCACTGACATTGAGCAAAGTTGATCTATTGGTTGATGGCAATCCTGGTGTCACTGTCTCATTGACTTGACTTTCAATGAACAACTGCAATGGGCTGCTATGATTGCTTGGAAAAGAATAAACTGCTTGGAGTGACGAAGTAACCACCACTATCCTTGAAATGATCATTGATCTATGGATAGTTATTCGAGGTTTTTCAATGGCTAGTGCGTTGGTTGAGAGGTACAAGGTGACCCAAAAAAAGACGACCCAAAAGTCAAAAGCCCTGAGGAAAACACTATAGTGTGATTTATTGCATGCATTCTGTATTTGTGTTTGACAATCATTTCCTCGAGTTTTTTTCCTATTGAGATGATATTGTATACTATTGTGTAGCTTGTTTATCTGCCTAGATGGACTTGAGAAAAAGAGAAGCACAGGCATTGCCTATGCCAGGTACTAGCACTTCAATGGTTTCTACCTAGGTAATGGTTTCTACCTAGGATGCGCCGCGATAATCAGTGCTAATTGCCTCTGCTTCCAATCCCCTACTATATAATCTTTGAGCCAACCCAGTGAGTTCAAGGCTTTCCCACCATGGAATTGACTAGCTACAGACCTAGTGTGGAAAAGCTTTACAACCGCCCTGGCTTTATCGAACACAATCCAGGGAATGCTGGCTGGGAGTTCATCAAATTCCGCCCTGGACGTTTCTAACATTTTCCTGTGAAGCCGTGATGACCCGATCATGTACAGCATCAATGACTTACCAGCTGTTTCCAGGAAGGACTGTGTTGGCTGTAGCGTAGAAGGCGGGGGGTTGGCATCACGTGGATCCAGGTTCAGTAACGTGGTACGTGCGCTGTCATGACCGCGCTACAACGGGCACATAGGAGTACATGTGCAAGCCACGATACGGCTCCATGACGACTTATTATTAAAATTGACGTTCAACTAATTCGATCAATCTGCAACTCTACAATCATAATTAAATACATTGAAAGTTACTATAATTTTATTATTGCATTATAATTTCTAGGGCCCCTCTTTCTATCACCATATATGTTATTAAATTTTCATATGTTGCCGACAATATAATGATTTATTATATTGTCAAGCAAAATTTAAGTTGCATGTCTTTCGTAGAAATTTATATTATCAGTGTTCATGTACAGCAGCCCTCAAACTGACTTATCCATCCTTCTCGCCGTGGTGTTTTTGCTGCTTTAGTCGATATTAAATTATTATTTTAGTACACTGTACATGCATGTATCCACGGATGTTTGCGACTGGAAAGAAAGTCCATAATTATAAATATAACGGTATGGTATCTGAGCTCATTATCGTATAGCTTTAATGAGGTGTCTTTGGAAATGTGTTGCTCAGTACACAACTGCTTTGTAATATTGCTGTATGCATTAAAAACATATTTAAACGTTTCACTATCATAACTCATTCAGGTCAATCGCTCTCTGTTACGATGCGCACATTAGTTCCAAAGCATATGTGCGCACCTATTGGAATTGTCTGGGCAGATTTCATCACATAGCTGACAAGCGGTGCAAACACTAAAGGAAAGACCAGCAGATTAGTGGTGACAAGGCATGATTCTACAATCTGAGGCAGACCAGAAGGCGGCAGCTATAATGTGTAGCATATAATAGCGTATGAATTTTTATGAATAATTGGTGCGGTTCGATTGCTGCCACTTGCAGGTTTGATGGAGTACCACATCCAGCAAATTCGGATACACTGCAAGGTGGGCGGAAAACCACTTGTTGATTGTCGAGGAAGTGCAAGGATGTAGCTGAAACCTTGCAACAAGCTCAGCTGCTCTTACACTCAAAATCAGTGATGATAATCCAGCCTCACATCTATATTTGCAAACCCTGCAAATTAGTGTTTTAAAACCCAATCTAAAGGGTGTGCCAAAAAGCATAATATTCAAGTGGTTTTCTCGCTGTTGTTAAAGTACGACATGTAGAAATTGGAATGATAAGACACACCCACCCACACACACACACGTTAGGTGTGTCAACTTTTTAATAAAAACAGCAAAGGTGGAAAAATGCCAAAGCCCACCCGTCAAAAACAGGAGTCTGGCCAAGCACCCTTGTTAAACGCATACAGACTGTCGCACCCTCTGCTTTACACTTCTGAGCTAGGCCAGTGCCACCATTGGCACTAGACAATTTGTCTTGCCAGAGTAGTGTTCTTGCTTGCGCCAGATGTGTCATTGCATGGATGACTATATTAGGTGGGGTGTCATGTCCATGCTGTTACGTACCTGCAAGAGCAAACGTCTCCTTCGTTAGTGAAGCCTGATGCTGATTGGGTAATCTCACTGCTTAATCGATTATACGCGGAATTGTAATATTTATATCGCATGGTATCAGAATAAGTCCGTACTGACTGTACCGCATGGCGTGGAATATTTCATAGAGAATTTAGCCTGTTTTTTGCAATCTTATGAAGATTCGTTTTGCGACTTGAACACTTTTGAGCCAGAGATGATTGTCTCTAATTGAGCTACATGTATGTATATGTATGTAGCTGGTAGGGCGTAGCTGAGTGGACATAGTGTTGTGTGTGGGTGCATACATGGTTGTACGCTGAGTGTACTTAGGCATGTGTTGGTAGCAACGTCTGTAAGCTGAGTGTACTTAGTGATGTGTTGATAGCCATGCATGTATGTGCGCTGAGTGTGCAGTGTTTACGCTTTTTTATGCGTTAGATTTGAAGACCTTATCATGCTCTGTGTTCCCCTCCCTTACACGTAGGTAGTAATATATTATAATACCCTAATCACTCGTTTACGGCCGTCTATACGCAATAACTACTGCTTGCAATGAGTACATGCTATACGGCCAGGCTGCGGACGCAAATTTGCGTCTTCCGCGTATAATCTGTTAAAGAGGTCATGATCCACTGCACAGAGGGCAGTAGGGATATTAATATGAGAGAGCAAGTGCCTTTGATTTTCATCAGTACAGTAGTTCACCTACCATGCCAGATGAGGTGCAGATGTCATTAGTGGTGGTGAGCCCTCTGCACTACTACACAATGTCATTAGTGGTGGTGAGCCCTCTGCACTACTACACAATGTCATTAGTGGTGGTGAGCCCTCTACACTACTACACAATGTCATTAGTGGTGGTGAGCCCTCTGCACTACTACACAATGAGGCCAGGTGAATGTCTGCAAGTGGTAGGCAAAATTATTTATCAGAGATAATACAGTACATTATGAAGCATCTCATACATGTATATGTAGGTTGTCATCCCTGCTTGTATTGTGAGATCACAAAGATGATATGAAAATACCACTCTCACTCTGAGGGTATTCCCCAATGCTTAAGAACCACCTACTACAGTGGGCTAACACAATGCATGTTGGGTTTGGCCTTCTCTGAAAAAAGTATAAATTGGTAGAGCTATTCGGCTTGACCCCCGTTCAGCTTCGCTGAACCTCAAAGCCGGATTCATCCTAGAGATGGGGACTATTATAAATGACAAAAGCAAAAAAGGTCAAAGCTAACTAAATGATAATGGAATCATATTTATTAATTGCATTTCAAAACTAGTTTATTCAAGTCCGAATATAATTTTTGTGTCCAGAAATTGCCTAAAAATGTATGCCTTTATCAACTATTATACACTATACTATTATGTACTACTAAAGTGTATGTACTAGTACTTAATACACGTCTCCTCCGCCGGGTGTGTAATCTCTGATCGATGAACTTTTATCTGAAACAGTGTAGTATACAAATTTAGGAAATAGAACATATATGGGCTGTAAGTTCCTGGAGGAATTCCCACTGCGGTAGATCCATGCACCTTTATCAGTGGTAATTACTGACAAGGTAGCGGCTGCAGTCTTCAAGCTACAAGTAATGACAGACCAGCGTGCACCCTGGGGTATGTCACGCAAAATTATATATACCGGGCGAAAATTGTACCTGCATGGCGGTACAATTTTCGCAATCATAATTGTACCGCCCGGTACAATTTTGGTTGTGAAAAGTATACCGGTGTCGTAGCGATGTAGGCCCCCCCTATAAATGGGTCCCCCCGGCCCCATTTCCCTAGCTATTTGGGGCCGGCCGGCCTAATAACGCTAGGGAATTGGGACCCCTGCAAGGCCCCATTTCACTAGCGATTCGGTACCCCCTTAGTGAAATAGGGCCCCCACATTAATTCATATTGGTTCAATGCATATACGGTACACTTAGAAATAGGGTGCATGGGAATAGGGTGCATGGGAATAGGGTGCATGGGAATAGGGTGCATGGGAATAGGGTGCATGGGAATAGGGTGCATGGGAATAGGGTGCATGGGAATAGGGTGCATGGAAATAGGGTGCATGGGAATAGGGTGCACGGGAATAGGGTGCATGGGAATAGGGTGCATGGGAATAGGGTGCACGGGAATAGGGTGCATGGGAATAGGGTGCATGGGAATAGGGTGCATCAGGAAAGAAGGTGAAGTATCTGGTAGCCATGTTGAGAGGCCTGTCATCCATCATTTGGAGGTTGGTCCATGTGTGAACAATTCAGAAGAGGGCTTCAAATAGAACAAGGGCCAGTCTGTTTTGGCCAAATGTTTGTCATGAAATGTGCATCTAATTAACACCATTACACACAGAGAGTTGTGTAACAAATACACGTTTCTGTCGGTTGAACGTAGTGAATTAGACAGAAACTATGCTCCCTCCGTATGTGATTGGTTGTACAGCACGTGATGTGACCACGTGGAGGTAGAGGTATAAGGTGATATGACCACGTGGAGGTAGAGGTATAAGGTGATGTGACCACGTGGAGGTAGAGGTATAAGGTGATATGACCACGTGGAGGTAGAGGTATAAGGTGATGTGACCACGTGGAGCGTGTAAGATGGTTTTTTCCTCACACAGTGAGGTTTTTTTCCCTTGAGATGGTGTGGGCCCACCACCTCTAAATAAATTAGGTTCAAATCCAAAGTAGTTGTTGCGAGTAGGTCCCTGCTCTGAGTGTGGTTCGTTTAGTCATTATGATATATGTGGTTGGTGGTGTCAGTATGTTGGATGTGGATGTAGTACAAATGTTGCTTCAATGAAGTTGCACAGGAGATGCTGCACCAAGAGTTGTCAAAATGCACAGCCAAACCTCAGGGCTGTTTTATTGCATTGAATCTGTGGGCACTCACTACTACTACAGATAACAAAATGGCCTGTCTAGATACCTCTAGCACTGTAAACACCATGATTTTATTTAGAGGCAAGAGGCCATCTACACAAACATGTTTCATTACGTAAATGCAGTGTTGGTGACAAACATCCACCAGAAAAGTCGGGACCCCACCCACCCCAACCACCCCCACTAAAACCCCCACCCACCCTCCCCCCCTGAAGCAGCCCTGAAGCAGGGACACACAACACATCCCTCACATTGGGACCAGAGGACACATAACACACATCCCTCACATTGGGACCAGAGGACACACAACACATCCCTTACACTGGGACCAGAGGGATTGGTTCATCTTCCTCGTCACTGGACTCATCATTTTCACTGGAACTGCTGCTGGACTCCTCCTCCCCAGACTTCAGCTGGCTGATTAACTGGAGACCGAGGCTGGTTCCTGCCATCGTGGGTGGAGCAATGGGCGGGGCTTTCTATGAATTCCAGATGAGACTTGCTTTATTACCCTTTCACCATACACCATACCTACGCATGCATATTGACACACGTACATATATTTACATGTACTCACATATATGTACTACACACACCACACACACATGCACACACACAAACACAACTGTATCATAATTTCGAACAAACATGGCCCTAACTTTGGGGCACAAGACGCCCAAATAATTGTGTCCTTCTCCAGAACCCATTATTCAGATTACTTCACTAATGCATCACTCCAGTACTCCCAGAACACGAATGTGTAACCCAAATCAGTGGAGTACATTATGTTTCCAGGAATGCTACAAAGACAAGGTCACCCCCTCAAAAGTAGACTCCTCCCCTCTCCTCCATGACCCCTCACTCACCTCTTTCAAACAAGAAATGTGAATCACTATGGTTACCAATAACAACCAATCAGCCTCTTGCAGTGACCACAGATAACATAATGGCCTAACCTCAGGGCTGTTTTATTGCATTGAATCTGTGGGCACTCACTACTACTACAGATAACAAAATGGCCTGCCTAGATACCTCTAGCTCTGTAAACACCATGATTTTATTTAGAGGCAAGAGGCCATCTACAGAAACATGTTTCATTAAGTAAATGCAGTGTTAGTGACAAACATCCACCAGAAAAGTCGGGACCCCACCCACCCACCCACCCCCCCTGAAGCAGCATGACGTCATGTGAGGGGCTGGGAACTCGATCTTGGCCAACAGCTCTCCTATGGCTGGGTCCCACCAGGACAATGGTGGCTCCAAAGAGCCCCGCCCTCCACAACCTCCCCTCGCTGTCCGTGCACATGGCGTCCGGGATGCCCCACCCCCTTGTCGTGGAAGTCCACCAACACACCTGCCTGTTGGTGAGGCAGCTTCTCACGTCATCAAAGTTGAAGGACCACAGCTTCCTCAGGCCACTGTCCATGTGGTACATCTTGGTGTTGCCCGGGCTCCAGGCCATTCCATTTGAGATGCACACATCAGTGACCTTTCGGGTTAGAGTGTGTGTGACTGGGGGTAGGGGGAGGGAGGGGGAAAGGATAACATTAGGTGGTGTACCTGTGTGCATGTGAATGCGTGTGTATGTATGTACTGTACATGTGTGTGTATGATGTGTGGGTGTCCTCGTGTACACGTCTAGCTGGTGGAAAATGAATGTATCTAGGTCATTGAATTCCCCGTCACACGTTCATGTTCTCGGATGCGCGCATGCCGAAGCACAGGAAAAACTTCAACACGCCAAGGCTGGGTTTGGCGAACCAAATCCAGGATGGTTTCAAACAAATTAAAGTGCGTGGACGTCAGTGTGCAACGCAAAACAGCAGGAGAGCCAACCCAGTGAGTTCAAGGCTTTCCTACCATGGAATTGGCTAGCTACAGACCTAGTGTGGAAAAGCTCTACAACAACCCTGGCTTTATCTAACACAATCCAGGGAATGCTGGCTGGGAGTTCATCAATTTCCACCCTGGACGTTTCTAACATTTTCCTGTGAAGCCGTGATGACCCGATCATGTACAGCGTCATTGCCGTCAATGACTTACCAGCTGTTTCCAGGAAGAACTGTGTTGGCTGTAGCGTAGAAGGCGGGGGGTCGGCATCGCGTGGATCCAGGTTCAGTTACGTCGTACGTGCGCTGTCATGACCGCGCTACAACGGGCACATCGAAGTACATATGCAAGCCACGATACGGCTCCATGATACGAATTATTGTTAAAATTTATTGTCAATTAATCTGCAAGTGTCACTCCACCCAAAGCGTGACGTACAACCGAACTGTCTTTTCTTCTACATGCCATCATACAAGTTCTGCTGTGATGTACTTTGATCCTTCACAATGGCCATGGTCAGCAGCCTTGGCTCACAAAGACCCCAGACCACAGCTCCATGGTGCAGTGGTGATGTCATCTGGTCTGGTTCAAGGCCAGAGTGACTGGTGAATTAACAATATTCACAATAGCTGCATGCTAGCCTCCCACCATCTGCAGCTGTCACCACATAGCTTTTTAAAAAGCAACATATGGGACAGTTCACGAGAAAATTGCACCACTCATATATTATAAAAATGTTATAAAAATGCATCGCGGGTGAATCGCTATAACTTCCCAACGGTTAACGCTATCGACTTCCTATTTTCAACACTTCATACTACACCATTTCACTACGGGAAAACGTATTTTGGGGCCTTGCACTAGTTCCTTGCTGATGCTACAAAGTCCGATACCCCATGGGGTTCAAAACCGCCACATCTTCAGCTAGGAGAGTTTAAATCGCTTCAAATTCAGTATGCACGTACAGGGGTCCTGTTGCTATTGATGTGTTCAGTTCGTTAATTTTTACTCCATCCGTCACGGAGATACAGCTGTGCAAAGTTAATGCACATTTCCCGCTCGATTGCACCATTTTTGCATGCAACCCGTGTTCCATTCTCCCAATCCACAATAAATTTTGATAACTTCTTTGTTCCGCCCATTTCTCCCTTAAACTAAGCTAGCCGTTCCCAACTGTTTTTGTCTCACTCAGGCAGTGATTTTATGCGGGAAAGTTAAAAGAAGAAGAACGCTGCTCAGTTCCTGACGATCGTAACAAATTAACGGACCCAAGTGAATGGTTGCAGTATAACCTTGCGCCTCCCACGTCGCCGGCAGTATTCAAAACGGCAGGCGTAAGGCTATTTGCTACGCACTCACATCATCCTCTAGTCGTGTAATAAAGCTTTCCTATTTGCCATCATCTTGCTAAAATCATCGTCTTATATCTGCCACGCCCACTCGGCTACGATTGCAATGATTTCGGTCTCACACAACTTTCAGCTCACACATAGTACATGAACTCATGCTGGCTCCCACTTGTGCACACACTTGCATTGTTGCGTACATGGCCCTGTACACTATCGTATGGCATATTTTCTTATACACAACCACACACACACACACACACACACACACACACACACACACACACACACACACACACACACACACACACACACACACACACACACACACACACACACACACACACACACACACACACACACACACACACACACACATGTACAGCGTACTTGCACACACCAGTTATACATGTGGCAAACAATACACCTGTCTGATGATGGTACAAACACTCTCACTCACAAACATTGTCATATGCACATGTACATGTATTCTATTCAATTCAGCTGATTGCATTTCAATTTGTGTACCAAGCTTGCATAACACACACATGACATACACACACAGACACACACATGCACACACACACACACATGACATACACACACAGACACACAAATGCACACACAGACACACTAACGCACACACACACATGACATACACACACAGACACACAAATGCACACACAGACACACTAACGCACACACATACACACACACACACAGGCACACACAGACACATGACATACACACACAAACACACAAATGCACACACAGACACACTAACGCACACACACACAGACACACACATGACATACACACAGACGCATACAAACACACACACACACACACACACTAATGCACACACACACTCACACAGACACACACACACACAGACACACTAACGCACGCACACACACACACAAACGCACAGACACACACATGACATACACACAGACGCATACAAACACACACACTAACGCACACAGACGCATACAAACACACGCACACAGATACACAGACACACACATGGACACACAAAACACATATGACAAACACACACACACGCACACACACACATGGAAATACACACTAGCACACACAGACACACATGCACACACACATGCATGAAATACACACTAGCACACACATGCACACACAGGCACACACAGACACACATGCATACACGCAGACGCATTCAAACACACACACACAGACACACTAACGCACACACACACATGACATACACACAGACGCATATAAACACACACACACAGATACACAGACACACACATGGACACACAAAACACGACACACATATGACAAACACACACACGCACACACACACACACACGTACACACACACACATGGAAATACACACTAGCACACACAGACACACATGCACACACACACACCAGCACACACATGCACACACAGGCACACACAGACACACATGACATACACACACAGACACACAAATGCACACACAGACACACTAACGCACACACACACACAAACGCACACAGACACACACATGACATACACACAGACGCATACACAGACACACACATGGACACACAAAATTAAACACACAACACACATATGACAAACACACACACACACACATGGAAATACACACTAGCACACACACACATGCACACACACATGCATGAAATACACACTAGCACACACATGCACACACAGGCACACACAGACACACTAACACACACAAACACACAAATGCAAAAAACAGACACACAAATGCACACACAGACACACTAACGCACACACACACACAGACACACAAATGCACACACAGACACACTAACGCACACACACACAGACACACTAACGTACACACACACAGACACAAATGCACACACAGACATACTAACGCACACACACACACAGGCACACACACACATGACATACACACACACACACAAATGCACACACAGACACACTAACACACACACACAAACGCACACACAGACACGCACATGACATACACACAGACGCATACAAACACACACAGACACACTAACGCGCACACACAGACACGCACATGACATACACACAGACGCATACAAACACACACAGACACACTAACGCGCACACACACTCACACAGACACACACAGACACATGACATACACACACACAGACACACTAACGCACACAGACACACACATGACATACACACTGACACATACAAACACACAGACACACACACACAGACACACACAGACACACACATGACATACACACTGACGCATACAAACACACACACAGATACACAGATACACACATGGACACACAAAACACACGACACGCATATGACAAACAGGAAAGCTTTATTACACAATTGTACTTAACTACAAAAAGATGGATGTGAGTGTGTAAGAACTTAAAGTCTTATGCACGTTGCTGCAGGGACCCTCCACACACACACCACAATTTTTGGCCAACTGTGTAAATCTCATCAAGGAATGATAGCCGACAACAACTTTTTCGATGACAACATCGTATGCATCATGAAAATTCGTGCATCTCTACATGTAGACTTGTATATTTAATTATTCATTTTGCTCAAAAGAAATCAGCCACCCCCCCCCCCCTTCCCCCACACACTTTTTAATATTGTACCATGGGGCCCAGTGCTGTGGTGAATACAGTGATATACTTTGCCACATGCATACAGTGGTACTGGACACCAATCCTATGGGGGCTGAGGACTAATTCTTTGGGAGTATATGACATAGAGCTCACACTTTAGAGACGGTACATAGGTACATGTAGCTACATGTGTGTCTGTATATGTGTGTGTCTGTGTGTATGTCGTGTGTGTATCTGTGTGTCCATGTGTGTGCATGTGTGTCTCTGTGTGTGTCTGCATGTGTGTATCTATGTGTATTTCGTGTGTGTGTCTATATGAATTTTTTTGTATGAGTCTGTGTGCATGTATGTCTGCGTGTCTGTGTATTTCATGTGTGTGTCTTTAGGTGTGTGTGTGTATTTCGTGCGTGTGTCTTTGTGTGCTTGTGTGTCTGTGTGTCTGTTGTGTGTGTATGGCATGTGTGCATCTTGTGTGTGCGTGTTGTGTGTCTGTGCATGTGTGTGCGTCTGCATGTGTGTGTCTGTGCATGTGTGTGTCCATGCTTGTGTGTCCATGTGTGCCCGCGTCTGTGTGTCTGTCTGTGCATGTGTGTGTCTGTGAATTTCGTGTGTGTGAGTCTGTGTCCATGTGTGTCTGTGCATGTCTGTGTGTATGTCGTGTGTGTGTCTGTGTATTTCATGTGCATGTCTGTGTGTATCTCTGTGCATGTCTGTGTGTGTCTGTGTCTGTGTATGTGTCTGTCGTGTGGGAGTTTGTTGTGTGGGTCTATGCGTGCCTGTGTGTGTGTGTGTCTGTGTGTGCATCTGTGTGTGTGTGTCTGTGCATGCCTGCATGTGTCTGTGTGTATGTGTCTGTGTGTGTGTCTGTGTGTGTGTCTGTGTGTGTGTCTGTGTGTGTGTCTGTGTGTGTGTCTGTGTGTGTGCCTCTGTGTATGTGTCTGTGTGTGTGTCTGTGTGTGTGTCTGTGTGTGTGTGTCTGTGTGTGTGTGTCTGTGTGTATGTTGTGTGTGTGTCTATGTGTGTGTGTCTGTGTGTGTGTGTGTCTGTCTGTGTGTTGTGTGTGTGTCCATGTGTACCTGTGTGTCCGTGTCCGTATGTGTGTGTGTGTTTGTGGGTGTATGTCATGTGTGTGTCTGTGTATCTTGTGTTGTGTGTGAGCGTTTTTGCATGTGTATTGCCACATTTATACAGTGGTGTGTGTGTGCAAGTTTGGTGTGTGTGTGCAAGTGTGCAATGTTTGTGTACATTTAGAGTACCAGATGGGGACACAATGTAGTCAAACCTTGGAGACACGATACATGTACAGAAAGCTTGGTACACAAATTTACATAGAATCAGTGGTCTGTACAGGCATGCACAAGTACAGTTGAATTGACATGTGCATGTGACAATGTTTGTGAGTGAGAGTGTTTGTACCATCATCAGACAGGTGTATTGTTTGCCACATGTATAACTGGTGTGTGCAAGTACGCTGTACATGTGTGTGTGTGTGTGTGTGTGTGTGTGTGTGTGTGGTTGTGTATAAGAAAATATGCCATACGATAGTGTACAGGGCCATGTACGCAACAATGCAAGTGTGTGCACAAGTGGGAGCCAGCATGAGTTCATGTACTATGTGTGAGCTGAAAGTTGTGTGAGACCGAAATCATTGCAATCGTAGCCGAGTGGGCGTGGCAGATATAAGACGATGATTTTAGCAAGATGATGGCAAATAGGAAAGCTTTATTACACGACTAGAGGATGATGTGAGTGCGTAGCAAATAGCCTTACGCCTGCCGTTTTGAATACTGCCGGCGACGTGGGAGGCGCAAGGTTATACTGCAACCATTCACTTGGGTCCGTTAATTTGTTACGATCGTCAGGAACTGAGCAGCGTTCTTCTTCTTTTAACTTTCCCGCATAAAATCACTGCCTGAGTGAGACAAAAACAGTTGGGAACGGCTAGCTTAGTTTAAGGGAGAAATGGGCGGAACAAAGAAGTTATCAAAATTTATTGTGGATTGGGAGAATGGAACACGGGTTGCATGCAAAAATGGTGCAATCGAGCGGGAAATGTGCATTAACTTTGCACAGCTGTATCTCCGTGACGGATGGAGTAAAAATTAACGAACTGAACACATCAATAGCAACAGGACCCCTGTACGTGCATACTGAATTTGAAGCGATTTAAACTCTCCTAGCTGAAGATGTGGCGGTTTTGAACCCCATGGGGTATCGGACTTTGTAGCATCAGCAAGGAACTAGTGCAAGGCCCCAAAATACGTTTTCCCGTAGTGAAATGGTGTAGTATGAAGTGTTGAAAATAGGAAGTCGATAGCGTTAACCGTTGGGAAGTTATAGCGATTCACCCGCGATGCATTTTTATAACATTTTTATAATATATGAGTGGTGCAATTTTCTCGTGAACTGTCCCATATATTGTATTGTACAAGGTTGGTATCCATAGAGACCAGGTTGTGTCTCCACCTCCTCTACGTTTGTCAAGACATGATGATCTACATCAGCTCACACACCACACACAGAACATAGCCAGTTTGTGTTGGCAATGATACGTTCACACTCACATGTGATAGGTGTTCTGGAGTTTACATCATTATGACATCAACAAGACAAAATATAATATCAAACATTTTCTAAAGCAGTAATAGCAACAGCATTACAAAACAGATGGCACACACACATACAAATAACTACTGTGTAGTACATAATATGGTTCAATGTTCCCAGCTATATGCATAACCTTGTGAGGTCACTGTTGTGTGATCCCCGAGGTCAAGTGTTCCGAAAACAGGACTTCACCAACACTGGCACTTCTCAACACACCAGTCAATGTCCTCCAGGTGTAAGGGGGTGACCCACGTCTCCTCCACACATCAAATATCTCACCAAATGCTCTGTGGTGGTTCTCCAAGCCTTGGTGTTGTGGACATATTGCCTGAAGCTCAGCAGTTGTGAGGCCAAGTTGAAATCCAATGGCCCAACACTTGCTTGGAATCACAGCTGCTACTTTCTCCATGAGGTGCTGTAATGATGGCTCACTGTCCAAGGACACAGGAAGTGTACCTAGATGAAACAGATAGTGATCACATGATCTACCACACACACATATCACCCACCTGTTGCACTGGCATCATGTTTTGTGACACCACTCTCACCAAACCACATCAACTGACCCTCACACAGATCTCCTCTCTGGTGTCGTCGAATGCTACACTTCCACTTCTTCGACACAACTGTAGCTAAATGAGGAGCGTCTGAACTGCAACTGGCTCCTGCACACATGAAGGCATCTTCAAACTGGACACCTTGGTACTTGAGTATTCCACATGCTGTCTTGATGCCACTGTGAACACAATCTCTCACCTCCCTACACACTTTAATGGACATCTCATCAATGTGCAATACAATGTACGAGAACATGTCAACTAGGGTCACTATTTCTGTTGTGTGTTGAAGTTCAAAAGTGATGCAGTTGCGATACAAACACAAAGGCTTGCTTGCATTCATGCACACCTTCCAAGGCGAATGGTTGGTTGGGGATAAAAGCTGGGCTACAAGACAGCAGAACAGACCACTAGGAATACAGCCTTCAGTGGGCCTGATGATCAGTGAGGTACCTGGTTGACAGTACTTGGTCACTTGGCCAGAGTCCAGATGGGGCAGCAGAGCCGGCATCAAGTACACACCACCCTCATCACCACCGACCATAGCAATCCCTCCAACACTCACCAACAACTTCAACAGATCGAGCGGAGTGAACAGACCTTCTGTGTAATGCTTAGAAAACTTGTTCAGGAGCTCCACTGACAACAGTCCATGATCCCTGAACTTGACCAGATCCCCCTTAGCTGCCACACCCCCAGCCGGACAATACAACAGCTTGTGGTGGTACTCCACTATTTCAGACACCTTGGTGAGGACAACCTGGGGATCACAGAACACTGTCTGGGGAAGAACCTCTGGGTAATGTAAGAACACGTTGTTGTGGACTAGATGGTGCAAGGCAGCAGAGAATGCATCTCCCTCGATGTGCAACCTTTTAGCACACCCTTGGCATTCTACAAGGCTCAAGATGCCATCATGGGATGACCTTTGGAGAAGAACCTCCAGTCCAAACCACGCTATAGGCATCTTTATTGGTTGTGGGCATACAGATATTATTTCCTCTCTGAGTACCTTAGCAACATGTCTGTCCTCGTCCCGAGGGGTTTTCCCGTTCACAGCAAATATCACTTCTTTTAACTCCTCTCCGTTGTACACTATACGAAAACTGCCTGCATCCAGCAATGCCTTGAGCTTTTGGCTTTTCTCTGCGATGGATTCTGAGCACCTATCTGCAGCATCTCGGTGTGTTCCCACGGTGATGATCAGAGGTCGAGCATCCTGTGAGCACATTGCTCCGAGACAGTGCTGAAGGATCTGTTTGTGTGAGAGAGATGATCGATATGGTCTACTCACTGGCTTGCCATCCGCTCCATAGTACTCGATGGTTGGTTGATGGGACAGTTCTTCTGAAAGGTTTAATACAAATATGGCCACAGCAGGTTTCTGAATGAACAATGGAAGGATATCATGGTATTGAAGTTGACCTCCACTGTCAATAAAATGAAACCACTTCACACCAAATAGTTTCTTCTTGTCTATGTACGCAGAGAGATTTGTACAGGTTAAGTAAGATAGCTCTGAACCATCTCTTTACCTGAGGAATGGTTGATGTGATGAATCACCTCCTCCTCTATGAATGCAGTCCTGCTCTGTTGGCCGGTATCCATGGTAGTATTGACACGGGCAGGTGTGGGGTCAGGGTGAACTGCACCAGCTCCATCACTAGACACATGAATGGTCATCTTTGGGAAACTGCTAACCACCTCTTCCAAGGATGTTGCCATGGATACACCACCATCTCTGATGGTACCACCCACAACCCTTAGCAGTGCCTGGTCATCTTCAACCACAAACCAGTCATCCTCCGCTTGTCCGCCCACACCAGCCAGTGAGAAGGAGATGGCTCGAACAGGGTTGTCAGCCAGTCCTGTACTGACACGTTGCCCTGGAGGGTCCTTCTTGAGAAGGAGGTGTTTGAGGTGAGTCTTGCCAACACCGGCTGCTCCAAGGATGAGACACTTGGTCACTGAAGTTTCCACATATCCCTTGCTCATGGCCTCCTCATAGAGCCTGTTGAACGAATGACACAAATATGATCACATCTCCTTTCATTTTGGCATCAGTACACACACACCCTTCATTGCAACCACAACACATACATTAGCATTATCAAAAGAAACTCTTCCACCATTACACTAATTGAAACACAACTGCTGTGCTGAACGGTTCACCAGTGAGGTACCTGTGTCATGACAGTGTACCATACATACATGTTACTCACATAATAGTGGGAGCAGTCATTTCTGAACGTAGATTGTTCCAATATATGTGCACAAAACACAAAACTGCACCAGAATAGTGAACGTTACAAATGATCAGTAACTTTAAGCACAGTCAGCCAACATGCATAAATGTCATGTCACAAGTTGGAGTGTTACAACCAGCCCACTTCACCAAGTACCCTCACCCAATCCTCTATCCACTGTATCCCTGTTCCCTCATATTCCCCAGTGCCAAATATAATGTTATGAAAGTGACCAAACATAATGTCCACCCACTTTAAATGTTGGTCGGACATGGTAGGACATGCATTTATTTGCAATTGGTGTATCATACTCAATACAACATCAGCAGACAACAAGATTACTGTACATACTAAAGCGTTTGTTCTTATTGTATTTAAACCTATTTAAACTTGAAAGATCACTTTTCTTCTTCGTTTGGAAGCCATTTATCCCATATGTCAAGTGTAAATGTCTGGTCATCTATTGTGGCCTCTTCAGTGCTAGATTCTGGGTTTCGTGGTCTGTACTCCTCCCTTGGGTGCTGATTTGGCCTTCTTCCTGAAGAGCAGTCCTGCCACCAAAGCTTAATAGCTGCATCTGCATTGAATGAACTTAATGGTGGCCCTTCAATGTAAACTTCCAGAAGGTCATTCAATGTGTCGTTGTTCAATGCAGTTCTCCGATCTGTCTTCACTGCCTTCAAACAAGAGAACATTTGCTCCACTCTTCCGTTTGAAAATGGCAAACAAAATGCTAGTTGAAACAAACTAAGCATATTGGGCCACTTTCTGGCATCAGAACAGGTAAACAAGGTATACCAGATTTTCTTGAACTCGGTACCACTGAGATCCAAGTAGGATCGAGCATACTCCACAATTTCCTCCACTTCATCCGAAAGAGAACAAATTGATACACCTTTAGCTTCCAGGGGTAATCGAAAATGATTGCTAATGCTCTATAGCATCTTTGAATTCCATTATACTGCAATCATTTTCTGTAACTGCGGCTGGATCAACAATCTCACCTGAACGCTTCATCCAGGATTGTGTCTCTAGAAAAACAAGTAAGGATCTTAATAACTTTGTATCAGACCATGCTAGACGTTCCCTCATTTTCTCTTCAAGTGCTGTCAAATCATTCAGAGCATCTTGTGCACATTTCTGCTGGATGGATTGCTTGAAATCTTTCAGTACTGAACCTTGGTACAACTTATCCATACCATCATTCTTGATCCTCTTTAACAAAAGACACACTGTTGGCCACTCAACAGGATCTAACCCAGCTAAACTAGACAAAGCAGAAGCTGACTTGAGAATGCTCTTCATGGCTAGCACTATGTCCAGCTCACTGCTCTGAAGAGACTGACTAAGGAGGGAAGGTGCTTTGAGAACATCCACATAAAGAGCACAACCAAAAATGATCTTGAATTGCATCCACTTTTTAAGGTAGCCATTTAACTTTGCCCTGTCATCTGGTTTTACTGAAGGGTCTTCTGCAAGAGTGGTTAGATGAGCAATGTAGGCACCATACCTATCAACGACACGCTGCAATGCTTTACGCTTGTGGTCAATCCACCTGGACCCTTGTGAGCGAATGGGGACGTCACCACCCTTTGGGAATTCAAACACATGTCTCAGATCTTCAACAATCTCTCCAAGCTCTCGAACCTTCTTCGGAGACTTCTCATAGAGATAATAAAGGCGCAGTAACATCTCTTCAATATCCTTGAACAGCACACTGGTGAAGGCATCTCTGCAAGCTAATTCAAGACGATGGGCATAACACCAAGACCACGCAAGCCAGGGATGAGCAGTTTGCAATCTTCCTCGAATCCCCATCTGAGCTATGTTCACTGATGCCCCATCCGTTCCACAACCAACGAGAAACTGGCATTCCTTTAACTCCCAGCACCTTTGCTTGGTCTAGAAGATCAGTTACTCCAAGAGGTGAAAGGCACTCTGACAAAGCTTTCATTAATCCCTCCGCATCACCTCTTGCAGGAGTAGTAACATGCAAATAGCGGCTACTTGACTTCATTTCTCGCGTCGTGTCATCTTGCCAACAGGTCAATACGACTACCAACTCCTGTTCCAGCTTACCTGCATCAGTACTTCCATCCATCAAGATACTATAGAAGAGCTTCTTGGATAAAGCTTCACGAAACGTCTGGCGTTGAGCTTCCGCTATGTAATATGTAAACGATTGCGCAGATGGGGCTGTTCTGTAGGCGTGTCCAATATCAACATCATGCCGCTCTTCCAAGTCACACAATTTGGGAAACTTTTCAAATGCAATGCCTTCTTTTGCCATCAGGTAGCATGTATCAAACTTGCGACGCATCCGTGCTTGATCAGGCTCTTGCATTGTCATCAAACAACTAGCAATTGGAGCGTAATTAACAACGGGTTCATTTTTAGCTTTGGCGTGCGAAGTACGTAAACATGTCATGGCAGCTTTATGTTGATCGCTTGCTGCATGTTCCAACACATTGGTTGTTCGTTGGTTTGTAGAACCAGAAATCCATGCATCAGAGTAATTCTTCATGGAACAGATCTTGTGTTTGTATTCGCGACACACGTGACACCACAAAGTACCAACCAGGCTGCGGTTTTCACTATCTTTTTCGCATTTCAGCCACGTCAGAGTCTGGTGATCGCGATCGTACTCTCTTTGCCACTTCTCAAAGGTTGAGACAGTGACTTGACGCTTTTTAGCTACGCTTTCAAGAACTACGCTACTAGTACGTTTTCGCGCGGACATTTTGTCTGCCAGTATAAACGAATGATCGGACATGTAACAGAAATGGTCGGTAAATGTCCGATGACCGACCGTTATATTTGGCCCTGTATTCCCCATACCTTTCATCTGCTTCTTTTTGGCTTTTCCCGGTCTCCTTTACAGTTGGTGTGATGGGGAAGAGCTTAGCGAGACCTGAAAGCAGTAGCATTAATTCAAATCCAGTAAAGGGAATATTTACCTTGCACAGTAATCCTCAAGACTTGTGGAGTATTGCCATCAACCACCAACAGGCCTCCATCTGACAGCAACAGTGTGTCCACCAGGGAACATGCAAATGGCATGTCTCCCACATGCTTCCACTTCTTATCATCACCATGGAGGCCATAGATGGAAGAAGTCTCCTTTGATCCCAGCCGGTCTTCTGCACCTCCAATTGCAAGCAGCACACCATCACCCACACATACTGATGACCTGCAGTATGGTACATCTGGTAACTGCCTCCAAATGGATTGCTGTGAGTCATGGGTGTGTGCAGTAGTCTTGTAAATGTGTGTGCACATGTGTGTGGTGGAAATAGGTGGAGATGTGTCATGTGTGGTCATGTGAGTGTGCACACACATTTGGAGCATGTGCACCAGTACATGTGATGTAGCTACATGTGTGTGTGCATCTGTATGGTATGTACACATACACATGCAGTTAAGACATCTGTGTGTGGTGCGTGTCACTACAGGCAGCCATGTGTGTACAATAGTGTGCACGAGAGCCATGAAGCACACACACCACACAACGCAGTCACAGCTTCAGCGTCAGCGCGTCCGTGGTGTGTGGGCGATGGAGACGCTTCACGTGCGCGCGTCTCTCCATCGCAGAGACACGCGCATCCACGTCTAGTGTGTGTGTGTGTGTAGGCTGTCTACGTAGGTTCACGTTGAGGGTGGACTGTGGCGTGTGTGCGCGTGAGTGTGTAGTAGTGTGGTGTGTGTCCGCGCGTCAGCTACACACACGCTAAACAAAGGGACAGAGATGCTACACAATGCTTAGTGGCTCACCAGGTCACGGATGTCGGCACACCACACTGCTCTGTCCATGCCCCGACCTCCCATCACGAAGACCAGGTCCCCATGGACCACTGCTGACATGGTGTGACATGGCTTAGGAAGTGATGGTCCTCTGTGCCAGGTCTGTGTCCCGCCATCAAACACCTGAACACCATTCAAGTCCCTCCCTCCATCACCATACCCTCCCATCACCACCATACCACCTCCACTAACGCTTAGTACACAGGACCACTCACACCCTACCAACATGTCTGGCATGTGGGACCTTCTCCCTCCTCTCAACTCCTTCACCTTCTTACTATACACACCACCCTTCTCACCTCCAACCCACACCAGCATCCCTCCACACACAGCTAGTGTGCCCCTCACCTCACCATCATCAGCCACTCGACTCCACTTAGACCGCACCTCATCCAACATGTGCACTCCTCCATATCCTCCCCACACAACCCTACCCTCCACCTCCAC
>JABACO010000002.1:3259498-3286307 GCA_013339895.1 Ephydatia muelleri | reverse complement strand
TAGTAGTCTAATTCACAGATAAAGTGTCACATGACTTAGTCATGTGCTTCTATAATCACCCTTCCCCCTCCAACCACCCCTCCCTCCCCTCCCTTCCCTCCCCTCCCTCCCCTCCCTCCCCTCCCTCCCCTCCCTCCCCTCCCTCCTCCCTCTCCTCCCTCCCTCCCTCCCTCCCCTCCCTCCTCCCTCCCTCCCTCCCTCCCTCCCCTCCCTCCCCTCCCTCCCTCCATCCTCCCCTCCCCTCCCTCCTCCTCAGGTACTGGCATAGCTCTGCAGCATACGCCATAGCTAGTGAGGTGGAGTGTGGTGGAAAGGACTCCATACCTCCTCAGGGACATGAGGTCTATCGTTGGCCTCGTGACCTCTTCAAACCTGGTGTGAGTGCTTATTGTGTCAGTGGTGCTAGTGAAGGGGTGGGGTGAGGGTGTGGTCAGTGTGCTTCAAGATCACTGATGCCCTGCAATGAATGAAGAGTGACTTCCACTCCAGAATCCGGAGTGATGCTTGCTATCAATCTGGCATACAGTTTTTGGATCCAACCACACTCTGTTTTATAGAGTGCTCTTTATTTGGAATAACTGGAGTGCTAGGCACTCAAAATCGAACTGCTTAACCGATTATACGCGGAAGACGCAAATTTGCGTCCGCAGCCAGCGGGTACTCCACCACATTGTCAGTGGGTATTGCGTATAGATGGCCGTAAACGAGTGATTAGGGTATAGTAATATATCACTACCTTCATTTAAGGGTATAACACAGAGCATGATAGGGTCTGCAGTGTAAACACTGCACACTCAGCGCACATACATGGCTATCAACACCATCACTATGTACACTCAGCTTACAACCGTTGCTACCAACATATTCCTAAGTACACCCAGCGTACAACCATGTATGCACCCCACACAACACTAAGTCAACTCAGCGTACAGCTACGCGCTACCAGCTACATACATACACATGTAAACATGTAGCTCAATCAGAGACCATACTAATGATCGTCTGGCTCTAAAGTATTCACGTCGCAAAACGACTCCTCACAAGATCACACAAAAAACAGGCTAAATTCTCTATGAAATATTCCACACCATGCATTCGGACGTATTCTCATACCATGTGTGAAAAATGATCAAAATTTTACATGTAATTCCGCGTATAATCGGTTAAAGGAATTAATAAATAATTTAATAATGGAGGAAAAAACAACTGTCACTCAGTATACAAAATCGGACATCTTGAAGTGAAAATCAGAATTAAAGTGCCGGGCACTCTTTCATTTTTATTCTCGTTTGAAAAATTGGAGTGTTGGCAATTCTTAGAGTGTGGCATTGTTGTGAAGTGTTGTGTATAGTCACTTAGCACTCCCAATGACATAGAAAGAGGAGTATAAAGGTGACCTCTTGTGTCTCCTTGCAGTTGACTGTTCTCTTGGTGGTCGGTGCAGAGACGAGGATGAAACGAATGAATGTAAGGGGCGGAGTCAAAACCGAAGAGGAGGAGTGGCTAGAAAGCAACTAGCAATTTCAGGAGAGGTAATATGTGAGGTGTGAGGGTGTGAAGAGGTAGTGTGGGGGGCTGAACCAGGCTGCCGAGGTCAGAGACGAGACTTGGGGAGAGGAAGAAGACAAGCCAGGGGAACCGTACAGTACATTAAAAACTCATACACTTATAATTTCAATATTATATTTTTTAACCTCCCTCCCTTCGAAAATTAAAATGAATTTGTGACAACATTTAAAGACGCGCTACTACGACAGGGGAAAAAACTAATGAAACAAGTAAATAAAAACATTCTCTAACGAGAAAGTTGTTGGTATATAGCACTGACCAATGGTGGTGTAAAAAGCACGGAAACAAGAGTGACAGAAATGTGACTGGAAAATTGAAATAGGCCTACATTTAGCACACTACGTTACAGGCATGTACTGCTATAACGTTAGTGTGCTAAATATAGGCCTATTTCAATTTTCCAGTCAAATTTCTGTCACTCTTGTTTCCGTGCTTTTTACACCACCATTGGTCAATCCTATATACCAACAACTTTCTCGTTAGAGAACTTGTAGTCTTTATGGGTCTACCCTAGGTGTACAGTGTCCTATTACATGGTGCTGGTATTTGTTAGGAATGTACGATGACCCAGAAGACCAGAGCCTCTGTGTGGTGGAGCACAAAGCCATCAAGAGTCTCTGCCAGGGCTTGGTCCTACAATGCTGCTACACATCACGTCCCTCGTGGGAGCTGGAGTCCTTCATGAAGGCACCACAAATATTTGTAAACTGATCATGTGTGTCAAATGTAGCGAGGAACTGTTGGCTTTAAATGCCCATACTGCAAGGAGGCACGCACTTGGGTTAGTTCTCGAGTCCTTGCTGGTCACTACCTGGCAAATCAAAAGTAAGTACTATAGTGGTGATGTCATTTTGAACTGGAAAACAAGTTGGATGGGTTTGCTTACCCCCCCCCCCCCCTCGCCCCCAAAGAAAATGAATAAAGAATGAATGGGTGATCACTGATGCAAGGCACGATTCCTCTGCCAATGCCTATCACTCCACACTCCCTTGTATGGCTGGAAGGTTTGGACTGTTTTCTGCTGCCTGTATCTATACTCTCCACTGAAGTACATGTAGGAATGTTGAGATAGCCACTACCCACTCTAGACCAGAGCACAGGGTAGCTCAGACAAGGGAGGTGGCACGTTAGTGCCAGAGGTTTTGCATTTTGTGTGTGCTACATGTATTTCATGAACATTCTATGTCTTATATGCATTGGAAGATTTGAACATCACTGAGCCTGGTGGCCCATGACTACCAAACCGCTTTTTAAAGAGATATGTGGAAGAATTGAGGATGGTCTATCCTATGACACGTATGACCACAGCTCAACTGTTGTGATGTGCATTAGTTGGAATTGTGCGTGCGTGAATATTAAACATTCTGCATCAGTTCAGTATCTGGCCGCTGCCAGTGATGGTAGCTTACCATAATAACAAGTCACATTTTAGGCCACTGCAGGATGATGATGCAATGATGAGGACAAGGAGGAGGAGAAGGAGGAGGGGAGGTGGAGGAGGAGGAGGAGGAGGGGTAGAGGAGGAGAAGGAAGAGGAGGAGGAGGAGGAGGAGGATGAAGAGGAGGAGGGGAGGTGCAGGAGGAGGAGGGGAGGAGAAGGAGGAGGAAGGGTGGAGGAGGAAGAGGAGGAGGAGGAGGAGGATGAAGAGGAGGAGGAGGAGGTGGATGAGGGGAGGTGGAGGAGGAGTAGGAGGAAGAGGAGGAGGAGGAGGATGAAGAGGAGGAGGAGGAGGAGGTGGAGGAAGAGGAGGAGGAGGAAAAAGAGGAGGAGGAAGAGGAGAAAGAGGAGGAGCGGGAAGAGGAGGAGGAGGAGGTGGAGGAAGAGGAGGAGGAGGAAAAAGAGGAGGAGAAAGAAGAGGAGCGGGAAGAGGAGGAGGAGGATCAGGAGTCAGGAGGAGAAGGAGGAGGGGGAGGAAGAGGAGGATCAGGAGTGAGGAGGAGGCAGAGGAGGAGGATCAGGAGGAGGAGGAGGAGGATCAGGAGGAGGAGGAGGAGGATCAGGAGGAGGAGGAGGAGGATCAGGAGGAGGAGGAGGAGGATCAGGAGGAGGAGGAGGAGGATCAGGAGGAGGAGGAGGAGGATCAGGAGGAGGAGGAGGAGGATCAGGAGGAGGATCAGGAGGAGGAGGAGGAGGATCAGGAGGAGGAGGAGGAGGATCAGGAGGAGGAGGATCAGGAGGAGGAGGAGGAGGATCAGGAGGAGGAGGAGGAGGATCAGGAGGAGGAGGAGGAGGATCAGGAGGAGGAGGAGGAGGATCAGGAGGAGGAGGAGGAGGATCAGGAGGAGGAGGAGGAGGATCAGGAGGAGGAGGAGGAGGATCAGGAGGAGGAGGAGGAGGATCAGGAGGAGGAGGAGGAGGATCAGGAGGAGGAGGAGGAGGATCAGGAGGAGGAGGAGGAGGATCAGGAGGAGGAGGAGGAGGATCAGGAGGAGGAGGAGGAGGATCAGGAGGAGGAGGAGGAGGATCAGGAGGAGGAGGAGGAGGATCAGGAGGAGGAGGAGGATCAGGAGGAGGAGGAGGAGGATCAGGAGGAGGAGGAGGAGGATCAGGAGGAGGAGGAGGAGGTTCAGGAGGAGGAGGAGGAGGATCAGGAGGAGGAGGAGGAGGATCAGGAGGAGGATCAGGAGGAGGAGGAGGAGGATATCAGGAGGAGGAGGAGGATCAGGAGGAGGAGGAGGAGGATCAGGAGGAGGAGGAGGAGGATCAGGAGGAGGAGGAGGAGGATCAGGAGGAGGAAGAGGAGGAGGAGGAAGAGGAGGAGTAGGAAGAGGAGGAGGAAGAGGAGGAGGAGGAAGAGGAGGAGTAGGAAGAGGAGGAGGAGGAAGAGGAGGAGGAGGAGAGGACGATCAGGAGTCAGGAGGAGGAGGAGGAGGAGGAGGAGAGAAGGATCAGGAGTCAGGCGGAGGAGGTGGAGGAGGAGGAGGAGGAGGAGGAGAGGAGAATCAGAAGTCAGGAGGAGGAGGAGGAGAGAGAGGAGGATCAGGAGTCAGGAGGAGGAGGACGAGGAGGAGGACGAGGAGGAGGATCAGGACTCAGGAGAAGGAGGAGGAAGAGGAAGAGAATCAGGAGTCAGGAGGAGGAGGAGGAGGAAGAGAATCAGGAGTCAGGAGGAGGAGGAGGAGGAAGAGAATCAGGAGTCAGGAGGAGGGGGAGTAGGAGGAGGAGGAGGAGGAGGAGGAAGAGGAAGAGGAGAAGGATCAGGAGTCAGGAGGAGGATCAGGAGTCAGGAGGAGGAGGTGGAGGAGGAGGAGGAGGATCAGGAGTCAGGAGGAGGAGGAGGAGGAGGAGGAGTCAGGAGGAGGAAGAGGAGGAGGAGGAGTCAGGAGGAGGAGGAGGAGGAGGAGGAGGAGGAGGAGGAGGAGGAGGAGGAGGATCAGAAGTCAGGAGGAGGAGGAGGAGGAGGAGTCAGGAGGAGGAAGAGGAGGAGGAGGAGTCAGGAGGAGGAGGAGGAGGAGGAGGAGGAGGAGGAGGAGGATCAGGAGTCAGGAGGAGGAGGAGGAGGAGTATGATTTAATGAGAAATAGCGCTCTCTCTGTGCACAATATTTGAAAGGAGGCACTGAACCTTATGATTATGCCCTCCTCCACCTCAGTTTAGCCCGAAAGTCTGGTGGTAGTGCCATTGAACAGGATGTACAGTGTGTGGTTGGAATGTGGCTCAAGTTATTGTATTACCTGATAACACGTTTCATGATTGTTTTAAAACATGACAATGACCATTTATGGTTCATTCGTGGCATCTGACCTCCGTCACTACGCATGCGCACAAAGTGCACAAATGCCCATAAAAGGTTAGAGCGCAGTTAAAAGTTGCCATTTCCAGCAGTTGTTATAACTTGTTAGGACTAGGTTTCGTCCTTCTAGGCTATCGCTATTTGTTGTGTATGCCATTTTTGTCCCAGAAATTTGCAACTAGGTGGGTGTTTCTGTTGTGTGTCTGTAGACTGTACGTCTTGACTTGCTGGTAGAATTTAGCAAAGTTAGTAAATGCTGAGAAAGACGTTCGAAATGGCAACTGTACTGTGTCTATGGACCCTGTAGGGATTGTTGACTAGCCTATGGACGCAGATTTGCCCCACCTATTAGCACGTCCTATTAGCGGTAAAGGGCTCGTGTGCGTGTCGCCCAGTTGGTGATTCCTGCAGCTATTGAAAGTGTGTAGTAGGTCACAAGAGATGCCTTTACCTCCTTTATAGATGAAAATGCTTAAATATTACAATCCAGCTTTGTAGATTAAGTAGGACCAGAATGTGGTGTGTCAGAGAAGCTTGAGGTGCATATTGAGTGGATAAGGTAGCTCAGTGCATTAGAGGGAGTTCCCCAAGACGCTAGAGTGTGATTAGACTGTACGTCTTGACTTGCTGGCAGCATTCAGCTAGGTGGTGGAAAACGCCACACAGAAACAAATCTAACAATGCGTTTTATCTTCAGATCGTAGTTGCTTTTAAGAAAAGCTAAAGTAGCCCTTGGAACCAGATTTGTAAATGTTATCTTTGAGAGTAGCCTTTGAGTAGCTCATGGAAACAGATTTGCTCAGCCTTCTAGTTGTAAAGAGCGCCACTACCAGAAAAGATTGAACTTTTGTATGTCTATTGTCCAGTAGTGAATTGAAGGTGTGTGTGGGGTCAGATGAGATGTCTGTACCTCCTTTATAGCTGAAATAAATACAATCCAGCTTGGTAGGTTAGGTGGGACCCGTATTTGTTGTGGCAGAGAAGCTTGAGATGCGCATTTTGGGTAGTCTCGTACCCAGACCCACCATGACGTAAGCGTTTATCGCTTACACTACGACAGGTGGGTCTGGGAAACTCGTCCAAGATTTTTGTTCCAGCGTCCTGATTTTTTAGGACGCAGTTTACTTCTAAATATAGCCTTACGTAATGCTCGCGACGTAACTTTAATATCATTACGAATCAATTACCGGATGGCAATCGGGATGTACCCCCTGCAAAGTATGTTCGAGAGAATGCTGCTTGGAACTGCATTGACTTTTGCATGCACCGACACGTTGGTGACTCTGGCTAAAGGATGGTTATGTTGGGATGATGAAAGAGCAGTGCAGGAGTTTTCTAATGGATACATTTGTCTAGAATGTTATCGGACCGTGTCGAAGTATTCATCACTGATCGGAAAGTTATCTTAAAACCGAGCTTTTGAGACGTAATACTGATCCGGAGGTAGCTGAGATCAGGATTACTAAGAGAAAAGCTAAGCGAGGTGAACAGGCAGTTAAAGTTGTGAGTTGTATTGCATGTAGATGCATACAGCCGCACAACTTATACTATTTGCTCTCCTAAGGTTGTTGAACAATCCAGTCATGAGAAGACATACACCTTGTCTCACTCCAAACAAGTGATTGCGAAGTCCTTAGGTCGCAGTTCACACAAGGCCTTGTTTTGGCATGTTACACACCATTGCCTCATATACGCTGTACTGCCATTTGCATATGATGAGCTATTAATCAAAGTTCTAAGTTGGTACAGAGTTCCTACAACAAGAGAGAAGCTTGTCTTGTACAGATGTGACCACACCATCAGCAACAACAGTATGAATGAACTCACATAATCAACTCAATCTTGCTATCCTGTGCCAATAAATGGAATGCAGGTGCCTGATTGTCACCTGACAGTCTGACCTTCATCTTTGTGTGCTAGTCCTCCAAAACAGGAATGAATGCATCCAAACGCATCCTTCCATTATCTGCACTTGTCTAAGCATTGATAGTGTCCTTGTGTGAATTGCGACCTAAGGACTTCGCAATTGCTGTTTGGCGTCAATGGCGTGAGACAAAGTGTATGTATTCTCATAGCTGGATTGTTCAACAACCTTAGGGTATAGGTTGTGCTGTATGCATCCACATGCACTACAACTCACAACACTGCCTGTTCACCTCGCTTAGCTTTTCTCTTAGTAATCCTGATCTCAGCTACCTCCGGATCAGTATTACGTCTCAAAAGCTCGGTTTTAAGATTCGACACGGTTCGATATCATTCTAGACAAAATTTATCCATTAGAAAGCTTCTGCACTGCTCTTTCATCATCCCAATATAACCATCATTTAGCCAGAGTCACCAACGTGTCGGTGCATGCAAAAGTCAATGCAGTTCCAAGCAGCATTCTTGTTCTTCGCTCTAAGGCAGGACTCGAACATACTTTGCAGGGGTACATCCCGATTGACATCCGGTAATTGATTCGTAATGATATTAAAGTTACGTCGCGAGCATTACGTAAGGCTATATTTAGAAGTAAACAGCGTCCTAAAAAATCAGGACGCTGGAACAAAAATCTTGGACGAGTTTCCCAGACCCACCTGTTGTAGTGTAAGCGATAAACGCTTACGTCATGGTGGGTCTGGGTACGAGACTACATTTTGGGTGGATAAGGTAGCTGTGAGCATTGGAAGGAGCTAGCCGACAGTGTCTCCAAGACGCTGGAATGATAGGCAGACCTCTTGTAACCGTACTTAGCTACAAGGACTACCCCAACTATCCGTACTGGTCGCCATTAGTCCGGTTGGCCGTGTCCAGATGAGCCTATTGGTGTAGTAAAGAGAAGCGTGAAGTGTGTGTGGTTGTGTGGTGTGGACCTCGTGGTGCGTACGAGCTAGCTAGCTCCCTGAACGTGCTGTCTTTCCATTAACTATTAATCATTTCTTTTCTTTAGAACATTAAAATGTTGAGTTTCGCAACTTGTGAGAATGTGCCTGTGCAAGGTGGTCGAGGAGGGTATGTTGGTGGTGGTCTAGTGGAGGTAGAGGGTAGGGTTGTGTGGGGAGGATATGGAAGAGGAGGAGTGTACATGTTGGATGAGGTGCGGTCTAAGTGGAGTAGAGTGGCTGATGGTGGTGAGTGGAGGGGCACACTAGCTGTGTGCGGAGGAAGGCTGGTGTGGGTTGGAGGTGTGAAGGGTGGTGTGATGAGTAAGGAGGTGAAGGAGTTGAGAGGAGGGAGATGGTCCCACATGCCAGACATGTTGAAAGGGTGTAGGTGGTCCTGTGTACTAAGCGTTAGTGGAGGTGGTATGGTGGTGATGGGAGGGAGAGGTGATGGAAGGAGGTACTTGAATGGTGTTCAGGTGTTTGATGGCGGGACACAGACCTGGCACAGAGGACCATCACTTCCTGAGCCATGTCACACCATGTCAGCAGTGGTCCATGGGGACCTGGTCTTCGTGATGGGAGGTTGGGGCATGAACAGAGCAGTGTGGTGTGCCGACATCCGTGACCTGGTGAGCCACTGAGCATTGTGTAGCATCTCTGTCCCTTTGTTTAGCGTGTGTGTAGCTGACGCGCGGACACACACCACGCTACTACACACTCACGCGCACACACGCCACAGTCCACGCTCAACGTGAACCTACGTAGACAGCCTACATACACGCACACACTAGACGTGGATGCGCGTGTCTCTGCGATGGAGAGACGCGCGCACGTGAAGCGTCTCCATCGCCCACACACCACGGACGCGCTGACGTTGAAGCTGTGACTGCGTTGTGTGGTGTGTGTGCTTCATGGCTCTCGTGCACACTATTGTACACACATGGCTGCCTGTAGTGACACACACCACACACAGATGTCTTAACTGCATGCAGCATGTGTATGTGTACATACCATACAGATGCACACACACACATGTAGCTACATCACATGTACTGGTGCACATGCTCCAAATGTGTGTGCACACTCACATGACCACACATGACACATCTCCACCTATTTCCACCACACACATGTGCACACACATTCGCAAGACAACTGCACACACCCATGACTCACAGCAATCCATTTGGAGGCAGTTACCAGATGTACCATACTACTTCTCATCAGTATGTGTGGGTGATGGTGTGCTGCTTGCAATTGGAGGTGCAGAAGAGGAGTATCGATCAAAGAAGACTTCTTCCATCTATGGCCTCCATGGTGATGATAAAAGTGGAAGCATGTGGGAGACATGCCATTTGCATGTTCCCAGGTGGACACACTGTTGCTGTCAGATGGAAGCTTGTTGGTGGTTGATGGCTATACTTGACAGGTCTTGAGGATTACTGTGCAAGGTAAATATTCCCTTTACTGGATTTGAATTAATGCTACTGCTTTCAGGTCTCGCTAAGCTCTTCCCCATCACACCAACTGTAAAGGAGACCGGGAAAAGCCAAAAAGAAGCAGATGAAAGGTATGGGGAATATGAGGGAACAGGGATACAGTGGATAGAGGATTGGGTGAGGGTACTTCTGGTGAACCTTTCAGCACAGCAGTTGTGTATCGATTAGTTGTAAGGGTGGAAGAGTTTCTTTTGATAATGCTAGTGTATGTGTTGTGGTTGCAATGAAGGGTGTGTGTGTACTGATGCCAATATGAAAGGAGATGTGATCATATTTGTGTCATTCGTTCAACAGGCTCTATGAGGAGGCCATGAGCAAGGGATATGTGGAAACTTCAGTGACCAAATGTCTCATCCTTGGAGCAGCCGGTGTTGGCAAGACTCACCTCAAACACCTCCTTCTCCAGAAGGACCCTCCAGGGCAACGTGTCAGTACGGGAGTAGCTGACAACCCTGTTCGAGCCATCTCCTTCTCACTGGCTGGTGTGGTACAGGTTGGTCAAGAGGAGCATGACTGGTTTGTGGTTGAAGATGACCAGGCACTGCTAAGGGTTGTGGGTGGTACCATCAGAGATGGTTGTGTATCCATGGCAACATCCTTGGACGAGGAGGTTAGCAGTTTCCCAAAGATGACCATTCATGTGTCTAGTGATGGAGCTGGTGCAGTTCACCCTGACCCCACACCTGCCCGTGTCAATACTACCATGGATACCGGCCAACAGAGCAGGACTGCATCCATTGAGGAGGAGCTGATTCATCACATCAACCATTCCTCAGGTAAAGAGATGGTTCAGAGCTATCTTGCTTAACCTGTACAAATCTCTCTGCGTACATAGACAAGAAGAAACTGTTTGGTGTGAAGTGGTTTCATTTTATTGACAGTGGAGGTCAACTTCAATACCATGATATCCTTCCATTGTTCATTCAGAAACCTGCTGTGGCCATATTTGTATTAAACCTTTCAGAAGAACTGTCCCATCAACCAACCATCGAGTACTATGGAGCGGATGGCAAGCCAGTGAGTAGACCATATCGATCATCTCTCTCACACAAACAGATCCTTCAGCACTGTCTCGGAGCAATGTGCTCACAGGATGCTCGACCTCTGATCATCACCGTGGGAACACACCGAGATGCTGCAGATAGGTGCTCAGAATCCATCGCAGAGAAAAGCCAAAAGCTCAAGGCATTACTGGATGCAGGCAGTTTTTGTATAGTGTACAACGGAGAGAAGCTAGAAGAGGTGATATTTGCTGTGAACGGGAAAACCCCTCGGGACGAGGACAGACATGTTGCTAAGGTACTCAGAGAAGAAATAATATCTGTGTGCCCACAGCCAATAATGATGCCTATAGCGTGGTTTGGGCTGGAGGTTCTTCTCCAAAGGTCATCCCATGATGGCATCTTGAGCCTTGTAGAATGCCATGGGTGTGCTAAAAGGTTGCACATCGAGGGAGATGCATTCTCTGCTGCCTTGCACCATCTAGTCCACAACAACGTGTTCTTGCATTACCCAGAGGTTCTTCCCCAGACAGTGTTCTGTGATCCCCAGGTTGTCCTCACCAAGGTGTCTGAAATAGTGGAGTACCACCACAAGCTGTTGTATCGTCCGGCTGGGGGTGTGGCAGCTAAGGGGGATCTGGTCAAGTTCAGGGATCATGGACTGTTGTCAGTGGAGCTCCTGAACAAGTTTTCTAAGCATTACACAGAAGGTCTGTTCACTCCGCTCGATCTGTTGAAGTTGTTGGTGAGTGTTGGAGGGATTGCTATGGTCGGTGGTGATGAGGGTAGTGTGTACTTGATGCCTGCTCTGCTGCCCCATCTGGACTCTGGCCAAGTGTCCAAGTACTGTCAACCAGGTACCTCACTGATCATCAGGCCCACCGAAGGCTGTATTCCTAGTGGTCTGTTCTGCTGTCTTGTAGCCCAGCTTTTATCCTCAACCAGCAATTCTCCTTGGAAGGTGTGCATGAAAAGGAATAAACCATTGTGTTTGTATCGCAACTGCATCACTTTTCATCTCAAGCACACAACAGAACTGGTGACCCTAGTTGACATGTTCTCTTACATTCTGTTGCATATTGACACCATGTCCAGTAAAGTGTGTAGGGAGGTGAGAGGTTGTGTTCACAGTGGCATCAAGACAGCATGTGGAATACTCAAGTACCAAGGTGTCCAGTTTGAAGATGCCTTCATGTGTGCAGGAGCCTGTTGTACGTCAGATCTTCCTCATGTAGCTATAATAGTGTCAGAGAAGAAATGGAGGTGTAGTATTGTTGGAGATCAGTGTGGTGACCTGTGTGAGGGTCAGTTGATGTGGTTTGGTGAGAGTGGTGTCACAAAACAAGATCCCAGTGCAACAGGTGGGTGATATATGTGTGGTAGATCATGTGATCACAATCTGTTTCATCTAGGTACAAGTGTGTCCTTGGACAGTGAGCCATCATTACAACACCTCATGGAGAAAGTAGCAGCTGTGATTCCTCACAAGTACGAGATGGTGGGACTTCAACTTGGTCTCACACTAGCCCAGCTTCAAGTGATAGGCCCTCGCCAACCAAACTTAGAGGAACACCACAGAGCATTTGGTGAGATATTTGATGTGTGGAGGAGAAGAGGGTCACCTCCTTACACCTGGAGGACATTGACTGGTGTGTTGAGAAGTGCCAGTGTTGGTGAAGTCCTGTTATCGGAACACTTGACCTCCTGGATCACACAACAGTGACCTCACAAGGTTATGCATGTACGTGTAGCTGGGAACATTGAACCATATTATGTACTACACAGTAGTTATTTGTATGTGTGTGTGCTATCTGTTTTGTGTTCTTTCTGTTGTTTTAAATCGAGTTGCTATTGCTGTTTGTTTAGAAATATTTTGTCTTGTTGATGTCATGATGATGTAAACTCCAGAACACCTATCACATGTGAGTGTGAACATACCATGGCCAACACAAACTGGCTATGTTTTGGCTATGTGTGGTGTGTGAGCTGATGTATATCACCATGTCTTGACAAACGTAGAGGTGATGGTTGTGTGTGTAGACACAATCTGGTCTCTATGGATACCAGCTTATTCTTATACTATCTTATTATATCTTGTGTTTTAAAAAGTGCCAACCTCATACATGTGGCTATGTGGTGACAGCCTTCGGGACACATGGCCTATGATGGGAGGCTAGACATTTCTCAGCATGCAGCCATCATCAATAGTGTTATTCACCAGTCACTAGCCTTCTATCAAGATACCATCTGGCCTTGAACCAGGTGGGAGAGACCAGATGACATCACCACTGCACCATGGAGCTGTGGTCTGGGTTCTTTGTGAGCCATACGGCTGCTGACCATGGTCAAAAGAACCATTGTGAAGGACCGAAGTACATCACAGCGTATTCAGAACCTGTATGATGGCATGTAGCTATTGATGACAGTTCGGTTGTACGTGGGGGCAAGTGACACTTGCAGTTTATTAATTGACATTGAATTTTAAATAATGGATATCATGGAGCCGTAACGCATATAGTCGCTGCTCCGATGTGCCCGTTGTAGCGCGGTCATGACGTTACGTTACTGAACCTGGATCCACGGGATGCCGACCCCCCCGCCTTCTACGCTACAGCCAACACAGTCCTTCCTGGAAACAGCTGGTAAGTCATTGACGCTGTACATGATCGGGTCATCACGGCTTCACAGGAAAATGTTAGAAACGTCCAGGGTGGAAATTGATGAACTCCCAGCCAGCATTCCCTGGATTGTGTTCGATAAAGCCAGGGCGGTTGTAGAGCTTTTCCACACCAGGTCTGTAGCTAGTCAATTCCATGGTGGGAAAGCCTTGAACTCACTGGGTTGACTCTCCTGCTGTTTTACATACACCTCGTTGCACACTGACGTTGACCCACGCTCTTTGTTTGAAACCATCCTGGATTTGGTTCGCCAAACCCAGCCTTGGCGTGTTGAAGTTTTTCCTGTGCTTCGGCATGCGCGCATACGGGAACATGAACGTGTGACGGGATATTCAATGAACCTAGACGCAATCATTTTCCACCAGCTAGGCGTGTACACGAGGACGGAAGAACAGATGCTCTGTGTGGTCTGGGCACGAGGCCATCAGGAGTTGCTGTAGACCACACCCCTCATGGAGGCTGGAGTCCTTGAAGAAGGTACCCCAAAACATAAGGTATTACTGATGCCTGTATCCACCATATTCTGGTAGGAGTGTGTGCACCAAAAGTTAGGACACAAGGAAGACTACCCAAGACTACTCAGGGGAGACGCAGCACCAGCTGGCCCTGGTGGACCAGGACTACCCAAAGAACAGGATGAACGACGGCAAGTGTGACGCCAGGGGGAGGCTATGGTGTGGCACCATGGGTTATGAGAAGTCTCCAGGGGAACCTGTGTCCAGCCAAGGAACTCTGTACTGCTACCATGGAGGTACACCTTCTCCCATCTTGATGGGGTTTGATTAGTAATTCCATTGTTAGGTGTTCATTATGACCTCATTGCCATGATACCCATTTGCACAAATAAGCCAACTCATGTACACACACACACATACACATATACATCAAGATACACATATATAGTACATACAAACATGCACACACATGTACACACGTTCACATGCACACAGGCCCACCACCACCTCATCTAACCTCCCCCTCCCCAGTCACACACACTCTAACCCGAAAGGTCACTGATGTGTGCGTCTCAAATGGAATGGCCTAGAGCCTGGGCAACACCAAGATGTACCACATGGACAGTGGCCTGAGGAAGCTGTGGTCCTTCAACTTTGATGACGTGAGCAGCTGCCTCACCAACAGGCAGGTGTGTTGGTGGATTTCCATGACAAGGGGGTGGGGCATCCCGGACGCCATGTGCACGGACAGCGAGGGGAGGTTGTGGAGGGCGGGGTTCTTTGGAGCCACCATTGTCCTGGTGGGACCTAGCCATGGGAGAGCTGTTGGCCAAGATCGCGTCCCCAGCCCCTCACATGATGTCATGCTGCTTCAGGGGGGAGGGTGGGTGTGGGGGTAGGGGTGGGGTTTTAGTGGGGGTGGTTGGGGTGGGTGGGGTCCCGACTTTTCTGGTGGATGTTTGTCACCAACACTGCATTTACTTAATGAAACATGTTTGTGTAGATGGCCTCTTGCCTCTGAATAAAATCATGGTGTTTACAGTGCTAGAGGTATCTAGGCAGGCCATTTTGTTATGTGTAGTAGTAGTGAGTGCCCACAGATTCAATGCAATAAAACAGCCCTGAGGTTAGGCCATTATGTTATCTGTGGTCACTGCAAGAGGCTGATTGGTTGTTATGTGGAAACAACATCCTATTGGTAACCATAGTGATTCACCTTTCTTGTTTGAAAGAGGTGAGGGGTCATGGAGGGGAGGGAAGTCTACTTTTGAGAGGGGCCTTGGTCCTTTGTGCAAAGGGAAGGGAGGAATTATATGGTAACCATGGTGAATGTGATTCACCTAATAGGCCACAGTTCTGGTGTGTAGGAGGTGGCTAGGGGGAGGGTCAGAAGGGAAGAGGGTCCTTGTTAAAGGTGGGATGGATGGGATGTGGAGGAGAGACCCATGGGTGGGGAGGGCTGGGGTGGGGAGGAGGGAGGCTTGGCTGAAGGAAGGGTATCTTGTTGCAGAACCATTTGTGTGTAATGGGTGTTAATTAGATACATATTTCATGACAGACTGGCTCTTGTTCTATTTGAAGCCCTCTACTGATTTGGTCACACGTGAACCAAGTCTCAATTGATGGCTGACAAGCCTTTCAACATGGCTACCAGATACTTCACCATCTTTCCTGATGACATCATTCCTGTGGGGACTGTGAGTGGTGATTGTATCTTGATTTTGCACGTATTTCTATGTGGAGTGTGTTCATGGTGGAGTGAGTGTGAGAGGATGCAGTTGTGTGTGATGTGTTGGGAGGCAGTTGTGATTGTGGGAGTCATATGAGTCAGGGTGGCAGTTGTGTGCATTGGGTGGGGGAGGAGGGGCATGTGTTGGGAGGTCATTGTGGAGGTGTGGCCTCCAGGCTGTTATGTGGATGTTGTGGACAGCTGTGTAGATTGTGTGAATGCATACGTTAGACAATATACTGACAGGAATAAAGTACTACACCAATACATGTATGTTGCTATGGTGATGGTGTAGTACACTTGCATCTGGTCCATTTGATTCATGATAAACCACTGGCTAGTGGAACTATCCAAGCCATCATCTCTGCCTGTGACGTGTTGAGAACATCGAATAACCCTGACTGCAAAATACAATCAAATGTTAATTACTCCTATTATTAACCTATGTTAATAATTTCTGTTCTAATAACTACTACACACACCAATTATGTGGTGGAAGACTCCTCCAGCCCTGGCCATATAGCATGTACTCCATGCACGATATCGTGTAGATGGCCGTAAACCAGTGATTTGTTACCAACAGTTTCTGTGCCACCAGAGTTGCTGCTATCTTACAGCCTTCATGTAGGGGAGGGAAGCAGTGCATGATATGGCCTTCAAACCACAGCATATACTCAGCTCACTCACATGACCACCAACACATCACTAGATATATTCAGAGTACAACCACCGATACCAACACATTACAAGTACACTCAGCATGTATGCTACCCACACACACTAAGTCCACTCAGAGTACAACTGTGCCTACCAGCTACATGTCCAGCTCAATCAGATAACTGGTTAAGTATGGATTGAGGGGAAGCAATGGACAGGAGGTGATGAAGTGCATTTTTGTTTGGTTTGGTTTTCAAATAAAGGTTGGATGGGAAAGTTGTGGAATGGATGTATCTGGTGAGGAAGATGGAGGCAGTCGGGTCAGCAGATGGGGACACCTCAAAGCCCGTGGTCATCAAGGACTGTGGAATGGCAAAGTAGTCAACTAAATACTTTTACATTGTGTGTCTATCTATAAGTGTGTCCATTTTGTTGTGGTTGCCCCTTTGCATTGTACATGTGTCCATCGTCATCATTTGTACATAACCATTACAACATGTGTGTTGTGAGCTGGTCTCTCTTGTACATGCATGAGCCATTTCACTGTCTAATAAATCACACCTGTTCGGTGGCTAGAATGCTGACTGTTCTTTTTGTGTCAACAAGATGGCAGTTAAAAATTACTAAACCATACTAATAACTTCTATTGGTCCTAACCTCATGGATGCAGTACTTGTGATATTAACCCTTTATGTTGTCAATACCATTGACACAACTGACGCACTACATCTTCACCACACCCATATCTTTCCTGACATGCCTTTGTCTCTTACCCAGACCCAATGTTATGCAGTCACGGGTGGATTACATCACCACGGCACGTAAGTAGGGTCTGATGAACTTCAGTACTCAATTGTGTCCAGGCCACCAGAATGTTGGTGAACCAATGGTGGTGTGATATGGACACATGGGCCAACTTTGCCAAAATGGGGTTACCCTGCCCTGTGTGTGGCTGTGCGTGTGTGTGTGCATGCATGTCACACACGCACACACATACACACATGTACGCACACTGTCACACATGCACACACACATGCACACCACGCACCCACATGCACACATGCACACACACATGCACACACACACATGCACACACAGAGGGGCAGTGTAACCCCACTGTAGAATCTGGTATAAGTAAGCCCATGTACCTTACAAGACTGTTGTATGTCACTACATACTGTTATGAATTCCACTCGATGATATTCTATTATTGCATAACTCTAATCTGATTGGTTCCCCAAAATTCTGGTGACCCTGGACAGAATTGAGTACAGCAGTTCACCAGACCTTACTTACGCTTAGTGATGATGTAATCCACCCAGGCTGCCTAACGAGAGAAGGAATACAGCACACACTTTCTATATGATACATAAACATCATTGTTGCTAGGCAACACCATGTGCAACACCAATCACATCTTTGCAGCTTACTTTGGAGTCTTGGCCGCAAAATTATACAAAACATTCGCCATTTTAGCAGGTGGTGGCTGCAAATGGATGACAGAGGAAGAGGTTTAGTGTGTAGATACACACTCTAGTCTGCCAGAGCTGTGCCTTGTACACTAATGTTAAAATAACCCATGAATTCAAGTCTGACTTTGTAAGACACAAAATACTGTCTCCATTTAGCTAGGCCAACCACTGGTTATGTGTGGATTTGTCCAGCTAAATGTCCATCTCTCCTCCCTCCCTCACTGCCACACCCCTTACCTCCCATTGCCACACCCCTTACCTCCCTCACTGCTACACCCCTTACCTCCCATTGCCACACCCCTTACCTCCCATTGCCACACCCCTTACCTCCCAATTGCCACACCCTTACCTCCCATTGCCACACCCCTTACCTCCCATTGCCACACCCCTTACCTCCCTCACTGCCACACCCCTTACCTCCCTCACTGCCACACCCCTTACCTCCCTCACTGCCACACCCCTTACCTCCCATTGCCACACCCCTTACCTCCCATTGCCACACCCCTTACCTCCCTCACTGCCACACCCCTTACCTCCCATTGCCACACCCCTTACCTCCCATTGCCACACCCCTTACCTCCCATTGCCACACCCCTTACCTCCGATTACCACACCCCTTACCTCCCATTGCCACACCCCTACCTCCCATTGCCACACCCCTTACCTCCCATTGCCACACCCCTTACCTCCTGTCTAGGTTTTGTTCAGCTTCTCTGCTTCAATCCTCTCCAACACACTCTGCTGGGGCTGATCTGGACTGACAGACTTCCTGGAGGATATTAGAGCTATCAGTGAAAATCCTGTCCCCATGGTCACTTCCCTTGCCCTCCCTCCTTCTCGCCTTCCCTCCCTCTTCCTCCCTCTCCCCCCCCCCCCCCCCCCCATCCTCCCTCTCCTCACCCGCTCCTCCTGAGGTATCTCTGATGTCAGCAGTAGGTTTAATAATGTCATGCTGCACAACATTACAAAAGGCATTTGGAATAAGTGGCAAAATTAGCACCATAGTAATAATATATGGCCAGATGATTTGGCATTTAGGATATGCCTTGAGAACGTGAATAGCGGGTCTGCACTGCGAGCTATAAGGGAGAAACGCTTGATAAATTCACCATCCCCCATTCAATGTTTGAATTTCCATGAAACCTAGTTTCAAACCAGCTGTGAGCACATTTTGGCAGAACAAAATGATACAATAAGGTGTATTCAGAGTACCTCTATCATTATTATGCCTGGAAACATAGTTACGGGTCTCCAGCCAAGAATCGTACTCATTTGAATGCAAATCTCCATAGACTTCATAATTTCATGACGCGCGTTGCGGATTTCAAATATTCATGTCCTCTATTTCTGGCCATGCATGGGCCCCGATGTCCCAATAGCCCCGGTTATGGGCTGACCACGAGCTCAGAGGCCTCGATGCCCCGGTTATGGGCTGAATGGAATAATATATTTTAATTCTGATAACTTCTTTATTAGTTATAAATTCGATATACTTCTTTTCATAACATCCGCGCGACTGCGTCGGTCCGCGATGTCACTGTTACATCCCCGCTCAATTCTAGTGTTATTATGGATGCGGGCATGTACTCTGGAGTTGCAGCAAGAGCAGCTGAGTTCAGGAATCGTTCTGAAATGACACAAAATGTGCTCAATTGAGTTGGAAATGTATTCCACTGGCAGTAGAGAGTAATGGTGCATGGGGTCCAGAGGCCTTGAAGGCTTTCTCACATGCAAGTAGCCACCAGTCTAGGAATACTTCTTAGAACGTTTGCGTGAAGACACACGTATAGCCCGGCTATGTGCGCATAACCTATATACTTGGTTATATCTAAAACCATGTATAACTAACACCTGCACGTGCACGTAACAATATGCTAGTACCTGCAGGCCAATTATCTACTATCATACGTATTCCCACCTCCATTTGGGACAGTTTCCGCGAAAATTGCCCCACGGTTAAAATGTTATAAAAATGCATCGCGTTTGAATCGCTATAACGTCCCAACGGATAATGCTATCGACTTCCTATTTTCAACACTTCATGGGGAAATGGTGTAGTATGAAGTGTTGAAAATAGGAAGTCGATAGCGATATCCGTTGGGAAGTTATAGCGATTCAAACGCGATGCGTTTTTATAACATTTTAACTGTGGGGCAATTTTCGCGGAAACTGTCCCATTTATTGATAAAATTGCACTATTATATACACATGCAGTTTACTAATAGTACAGGAGCGTATAATTTAGCGCTAGTAGGCGTGTGTGTGTGGTCGAGAGTGATGGAGTAAATGTAAGTGAAGTCCCAGTAGGACCATAGATATTAGAGTAGACTACTCTAATATCTATGGTAGGACTAACAATAGTAGGTACTATGGAGAAATGAGCAACATGCATTGCCTATTGTGATTGTTGTTGTAGGTGCAGGTGCAGCGGTATTGCTAAACGTGCCAGTACCGTAAGTCCTTCATATTTATTTAAGAGTGCGCTACCACCGTTAAATCTTATTCCCGTGCCATTCATATTTATTTCACCATTATCACTTATACGGGTCATACCAATATTAGCTTCTGACTATATAATCATATCACTTCTTACTGCCCCTCTAATCGATGAAGATCTCAATAAATGTATATATTAGCATAATAGCCCAAACCCGTCTCTATGTTAATATCTCCCACATTGTTATAGCATGAATAGTTTTGGCTTGTAAAATACCAAAACATTTGATAAACGGATACAAAATTTTTAATGTATTAGCTGATGATAGCGTAACGTTATTTAAAATCCAGTGCACTGTCAGGTCCAAGGTCAGTCCAGTAGTACGCATGCGCGGCCAGCGCAGTAGCAAAGCTCAACAGTTATCAACTTACAAATAAAGCACATCCCGCGCACACTGATACATGTCCTTATATACACAGCAAGTTAGTAAGGCCCAGTGGCCAGATAATACAAAACACACAAAAGACAGTAGCTAGCCTTCTAAACTATGTTGGGCCTCCAATGAGTGGAATTAATCAACATATGGAAAAATGGCCCATACATAGGCGGTCATCTTGCTTTTTTTTTCAAATTGAATTTCAAACGCGTTTATAATTTACGATAAATCGGACTGATTGTGAATATGTGCTTTATAAGATTATACCATGAACCATTCGTAAACTAAAATCAAGACAAAAATTAATTTCTACCGCGCATAATTATTCAAATACCTTGCGTCATCTTAGAATTATTAACAGTATGTCGGCTAGCTAGTAGGGGTTAACGGTTATAAACTTTAATTGCTGTGACGTAACTATCAAAGACAATTTGAATTACAATTATAATTGTACCGATACACAAATTAAAATTAACTTATCAGCTGTGCGTCACTTGCACTGGAGAAGTAGAGCGCATCAATTAGGCACAATGATGCATGCAGGGATCGAACTACGTATGCCCTTCATGCTTTCATCTTCTGAGACGCAGGTGTTTTGGTGAGTATACTATGTGAATTTAGTAGCGTAGCCCCCCCCCCCCCCCCCCCCCCCCTCCCCAAGTGGGCTACATGTACATGTCCATAGCTGTGTCCAGCGGCGTAGTCAGTTACATCGTATACGTGAATATCACAACAGGAGAAGTATGTGTGTGTGTGCATGTGTGTGTGTGTGTGTATGTGTGTGCGTGTGTATGTGTGTGTCACTGACTGTATATACATGCATAGATAATCTATGATACATGTACATGTATGTGTGATCATTGTGTGCAATCTCGTTATGTGATGTCATCCTCTTCCCCCTCCTTCCCCCAGCACCGGATGGATTTGATGCTGTGTCGGTGCAGAATGTGGGCTCCACCTACATCATTGTGTCTTGGGACTTGCCAACTCACAGTAATGGCATCCTCATCAACTTCAGTTAGTATTGCAATGGTGCTCTGGCGGGTGTCCTGCCCCTTACTGTGATCAGCTACGACACCACCGGCCTCCTCCTCTTCACTTTGTACATGTACATGTATGTCTTCTCTGCTACTGTGTGCAAATAACAGTGTGCATGGTACATGTATATGATCTGTGCTCAGTGGGTCATTCCAGGTCAAATCAACACAATTATTGACACCTATGTTTCAATTTTTTGTAATATTTTGTAATTTTGTTGCACTCATTAAGTTATACAAAAGTATTTTATATTAAACTTCAAAGTGAAATCGTTTTGGAACCACAAGGTGTGAAAATATTGACCACAAATGTAAACAATGCTGAATATCTCGATGGGCATTGCATGTTAAGCTCAAATATTTTTACCACATATAGCTGCCATAAGAAGCTACTTTAGTTGAAATGGGTGTGGCTTTATGTCTCACACTGTGCGATATATTTCACTTTCTATGCTTCGTAACGCTGGTAATTAAAAAACATCACTTTTTTTTCGTTTTTCCTCCTCTTAACTGAAGAGTACACTATGTTCTTTAGGTCTTGCTAGTTTGAAGATGGCATGAAAAGCCATTCCCTTGGCATAATGCTTTGAAGTCAGGGTATTCCTGAGCTCCAGGAGATGCAATGAAACCTTATAAAAGCGATAATCTTGTGCTATGCAAACGTCTATGTAAACAAACAAACCAAATCATCAGCAAGCCACGTATTGCATTACAAAATATATATTACGGATGACAAACATTGCAGGGGTAGGTGGGAGGATGGTCTGCATACAGTGTAGGGTGGGGTAACCTTACTACCATGGTCTGCATAGGGTGGGGTAACCTTACTGCCATCATGTGCCTGATATCTCTTTCACTCTGTGGCTCATTAATTAGTACAAATACAAAGGGTAGAGGGAGATCCTGGGTGACCAATGGCCAGATTAAGAATGACAATTGACCTTGTACTGAAAGTTTAAATATATATATCATTATGCATTTAAAGAACATTCATACACTAGTGTAAGTAAATCAAAGTCCAAATTTTATACTGTGGAAGTGATTTTCATAACACGTTTTATATACTTCTCTTCACGCTTAACTTCAATTATTGACTTAGAAATAGGTATAAAACTGTGGAACCTTTGAGTTCCTGGTATAGTTCTGGATTGAGAAAATCTAGCATCTAATAGTTGCACCTCCTCCTCATATTCTTTGTTGTCTACGTAACTGAAGTTCATACCATGGATTTCACTGGTAGCAAAAGTGAATAACTGCTTTGCACTTAATATTTGGTTTTCGATGGGACGCTGCAAGCTTACTTTAGCAGCAAGCCTTTTCAGGGTGCCAGCTATGCCATCGGCAGCTGTTTTGCCATGTGAAGTGGCAAAAAAGTGCCACTCTGCTGCTACACCGAAATCTTCCATGTGGTGACAAAGGTTGGCAAAGTTCTTCCTGTTTTTATATTGTGCTGAGCACCCATCAGAAACGTAAAATATTTTGCTTGGTTTATTGTTAAAGGTTTCTGTTAAGAATGCAATGAGCTTCTTCTGAAACAAGTGTACTGAAACTGAGTCATGGACTGTACTTTCTGCTATAATGAGATAGCATTGGTTTAAAAGCTCTGCATCTGCTGAGTCACGATAATAGCACATAAATGGATGCACTGTTGCCTGTGATGAATGCCAATGATACGATTGGATGGCATCTTGCACAATACAAGTATAATTTTCCGAGAAATCTGATATAACTAAAAATTCTCCATGTTTCAGAGTTGTCTTCAATTCCTGAACAAAGCTGGCCTGAGCCTTAGCTATAAAATCATGTTGCTTCAGCTTTTTCAACATTGCCATGAAATCATCCAAAAATTCATCCACTTGTTGAACAACTGTTATCAGGTTTGAACGATCTGTTGTAGTCCATTGCTGATACTGAATACTGTCAACCGCGTGGATGTCCATTATGTTTTTCAGCTTACCTTTTAATGCTTGTGTTCCAGGACAATGTTTACAGTGGCTCATGAAACAATTTATACTAGGTGGATTGCACATGATGGTAGCCAAGCAGTGTCTGTAGTGAGTGATTGTATTATTACTTAGAACAGACAGCTTGCTTCCATTAAACATTAGCTTAGTATTTTGGTGGTGAGTACAAACACAAACTGTGTGGGTCCCACTGGAACCTGCCAACACACATTCCTTAGGTCGTAGACTTGCGAAAGTAGAGAATCCTACTTTAACACTAGGGTGAAGCTCTTTGAAGTGCTGATAAGCTTCTTTTAAATTACATAATGGCAGCCTTTTCTGTCTGTGCTCTCTCGTACCATCTTCAGTAGTTACAGACACACAATCTTTTCTTCCAGGCATAGTTCTACTTATTTCATCATTATGGTACACACTAAGCACTAGTTCCTCAGTAACTGCTGGCAGAGTTTTCCCAGGTTTTAAATTCGGGCTGGAAAGAATGCCCTTTTCATGAACAAGTTTTTTTGCTTGTCTAGCCATGAAATTAGTGGCACCAAATTCTTCAACAATTCTTCGTATGGGCCAGTTCTTGGGTAAGACAGTAAGAATTTGCACCATTTCACTTCTTTTTAGTGAAGAATTGAACTTTTCCTTTAGTTGTTTGATTATAGTAGATTCAGCATCTTCTTCTGGGCTGAGACAAAGATCTACCCCAACAGTACGTTTGATGCTTGCGCTAAGTCTGCCTTCAAGTCTCCTGATCTTTCTCAGACCATAATTTTTGCCTTGTCTGAGCGCTTCCCTTTTCGATACTGGAGAAATTCCATAACAAATAAGGGTTTCATTGAGTTTGGCAATGTCGTTTTCATTTCTAGACATGTCATCAATCTGTAATTCATTGTCACTTATTTCGCTCTGAGTGCTGTGAACAATGGAATTCATTGGATCAGTATTGCTGTTGTCCGTAGTTTCTTCATCACTACGGTATCCTTCTATATCACTGTCTGCACCAATTTCACTGCAGCTGATTTCATCACCCAGCATGATTTGTGAATCGTCGTCATTGTCTTCAAGTTCACTGTGGCTGGTACATGTATTAGTCTCGTCACCTTCATCATTCTGGTTACATGCAGCAATCGATGTCATCGCTGTACTTGCATATCCAGAGAATTCAGGAGCATCAGCCTCGCGTTCAGGAACATTACTTATGCTTGCTGTACTCAAAATGCTACATTCGACGGAAGTTGTCGACACACATTCTTCGGGGTCCAACTTATACAGTTTTTGACGGCAGGTGGAACAAATCTTGTGTCTGGATGTTAGCTGCAGAGATGGAAACTTTGTGATGAGGCTATTGGGCATGGGCCTCAAACTACCCCGAGTACGTTTCCTTGTATGACTTTTCAGAGGATCACAGCAATACGGTAAGAATTTGAATGACATGTCCTCTATACGGGGACTTGAAATGGAACAGCAAGGACAACGGACTTGAAATGGAACAACGAACGTAACGGACTTGAAATGGAACAACGAACGCAACAGCAAATGAAATGAACAACGAACGCAACGGACTTGAAATGGAACAACGAACGCAACAGCAATTGAAATGAACAACGAACGCAACGGACTTGAAAAGGAACAACGAACGCAACAGCAATTGAAATGAACAACGAACGCAGCGGACTTGAACTGGAACAACGAACGCAACAGCAATTGAAATGAACAACGAACGCAACGGACTTGAAATGGAACAACGAACGCAACAGCAATTGAAATGAACAACGAACGCAACGGACTTGAAATGGAACAATTAACGAAACGGCACTTAAAATCGGATGCAACTATGTACCCTTTCCCACGCTATATCGGACACCATGTATCCTTTCCCACGCTATATCGGACACCATGTATCCTTTCCCATGCTACATCACGGTGCTTATTGTGTACATGTAACAACGCCTATTGTGCGCTTGCATAGACGTTTACATAGCACTTGATTATCGCCTTTATAAGGTTTCATTGCAGCTCCTTTACACTTACTTCAAAGCATTATGCCAAGGGAATGGCTTTTCATGCCATCTTCAAACTTGCAAGACCTAAAGAACATAGTGCACTCTTCAGTTAAGAGGAGGAAAAACGAAAAAAAAAAGTGATGTTTTTTAATTACCAGCGTTACGAAGCATAAGAAGTGAAATATATCGCACAGTGAGAAACATAAAGCCACACCCATTTCAACTAAAGTAGCTTCCCATGGCAGCTATATGTGGTAAAAATATTTGAGCTTAACATGCAATGCCCATCGAGATATTCAGCATTGTTTACATTTGTGGTCAATATTTTCACACCTTGTGGTTCCCAAACGATTTCACTTTGAAGTTTAGTATAACATATTTTTGTGTAACTCAATGAGTGCAACAAAAATACAAAATATTACAAAAAATTGAAACATAGGTGTCAATAATTGTGTTGATTTGACCTGGAATGACCCAGTACGTTATCTGTTGGACAGGTCCTCCAGTCACGCCCACAGGCACTGCACTCCAGTTGGAACGTGGTGTTGGGCGTCATCAGTGCTGCAGCCAGCCTGCCCAGGTACATTGTGTACACTTCAATCACTTAGTTTGTGTTCCATCTTTCTTTGCTCTTATCCATCTCTCCTCCTTCCTTTCTTTCTAACCTGTCTCACCTACTCCCTCACTTCCTCCCTCCCTTCCTCCTCCCTTCCTCCTCCCTTCCTCCTCCCTTCCTCCACCCTTCCTCCACCCTTCCTCCCCCCTCCTTCCCTCCCCCCTCCTTCCCTCCTCCCTCACTCCCTCTTTCCTGTCCTCCTGTAGTCATGTACATGTACACCAGCAGGGACATCTCTGGCAAAATTACACATACCATTTATCCTCCCTCGCTCCCTCTTACCTCCCTTCACCTTCACCTCCTCACTTTCCCTTGCTCCTCCAGTACATTGTGATTCCAACCTTCTCAGCATGAGGAGGACAGCCCTCCTGGGGGACCCCCTGATTCTGAGTCAGACACTAATGACATTGTCATCAGCTTATTTATTAATAAGATCATTAACCTGACAAGTCCTTTGGCTCCTCCTCTGTGAGTACTTCACTCAATATGCCTAGACCTTATACGGTCATACCTTAGCACTCTTCCCCAATACCCCATGTGCATCCTTCTACAACTCCCCTCTCTGCTAGTGGAGCATACTGCCCCCAAACATTCATGACTCCAACAAGTCAGTACAGATACAGATGTGTAGTGTATTAGCGTTGATATAGTATACTGTTGGCCTTCTATC
>JABACO010000002.1:3243742-3258498 GCA_013339895.1 Ephydatia muelleri | reverse complement strand
AGTCGAGAAGCTTGCATTGAGTAGCCTCTTACACAATGCTACAACAGCAACTAAAGCCCGACTGTTAGCAGAGTCACTCCCACAGGCTCATGCGTGGTTAAGAACAGTGCCATCCCAGGCCTTGGTCTTGCACTTGAACCTGACGAAACCTACATTCTTCTGAAATGGTGGTAGGGCTTTCCCCTCTGTAATTTGGAAGAAACATGCCCCTATTGTTCTAGCCAGCTTGACCCCCTGGTACATCATTCTTTAACTTGTCGCTATGCCGGGGATGTAACTGCATCCGTGATTGTATTGCTGACTTTTGCCGTCGTGCCCACCTTTCTCCTCTTTTGGAGCAAGGTTGTGGTATTGGTCCAGCCAAAGACAGATCACACCCAGCTGACATTTTGATACCAAACTGGTCACTGTCTCGGTCTGCAGCATTAGACATCAAGGTTATACATCCCCTCAATAATTCAAAGATTTCAGATGCTGGTCAGACCTCAGGTGCCTCAGCTGCAGTGGGTGAACAGGAGAAATTGGAAAACAATGCTTTGGGTTTGTCTCGAAAGAGGTTGGATATGTGTCCCTCTCGTAGTGGAGGCATATGGAGGCTGGAGAATCATGCAAAGGAAACATTCTCAAGAATACTAGGCGCTTGGCCATCCACTCCCACTCATCCAATACTGGAATGCTAAATGCAATATATACTGTCGCCTAGGCACTGTTTTAATGCGGCAAAATGCCCGAGCCCTCCTGGCTCGACCGGCATCATTTTCGTGACTTGTTGTATATTGCTGTTTGTGTATTAATTCTTCCGCCTTATAGACAAATGTTTACCACATGCATTGATATTTTCTTTATTCAAGGATTTATTACAAGATGTAAAGCTAAAGGAAGGAGAATTCGCACTTAGCAAGGACACCACAGTGTCATTATGGACAGAATACAGAACATGGTTTGGTGGAATACAGCTGCAAGAAGTATCTGGGAGGTGACTTTGTCATCATAAGCGATGATTTGTACGATGAATTTGAGACATTTACCTACAGTAGAGGACACGAAAAAGGTTACGTTCCTTATCGTCTAAACTACGTGCTACGAAATGAATCGTATCGTTTCCACGTAGTTTATACATAGTTTTCAACTAAGTTTCAACTAAACTGTGTACGGGTTCATTCTTCGTTGCATGCTTCGTTTACACCATATTAACCTTCCGTACAGTTTTGTACGATTCGTGTAAACGAAACGACGTGCATGTGAATAAGTTTCACTTTTAATTTTCCATGTATACTACAACAACGAAAAGGTAGTTTATTTCAAGGCCACGCTTCGTGACTTAATATGGTGTACTCTGACTACAAAAAACAGCGAATTCTCCATTACTCAATTAAGGCTGGGATACAAGTCGCCTTTTATTGCGAAGATGCTTTACCGGGAAGACCTGCCATATTCGCGCAAATGTGTACATCAGTTGCTACGGGAACAATCAGTAGGAAGCCAAGACCGGCGATAACCTCCGCAGTAAAAACAATTGTAGAGCAGCAGATGCAGCTGGGTCTGTGTGCCTTTCCGCCATGTCGATTTCTCTATTAATGGCATAGTTGGGCGTAGCCCGACCTTCGCGTTTAGGCGGAAGGTCGGGTACCAAACCCGCACAGTTTTTGTGCAGACGTATTATGCAATTTGTCAATGAATTTTGGCGTGTTATACAATCGGTATCGATGAATACTTATGTAATTAAGTGTGAACAGATTGGCTAATTTATAACGTTTTAATAATCTCATTCACTCCAGCTGCCGCATATAATGTATTGCCTCGATCGGGTGTGGTATCGATATTCCAAAAGCAAACGAAAGAAGAGCTTAGGATAATACCGACGCCGAAGATGTTTGCCATGATGTGGACTTGTGGAGAAGGTTACTAGAGGAGGATTATCAGTCCAGTGTAGATTCGCAAGATATTGACACTATCCTAAGCGGTGCAGATAGCCTAAGAGCACCCAAAATGTGTAGAAAATGTTTCTATGCTTATGAGAAATTTATAGAAGCCCAAAATAGCATAAGAGACAACTTAAATTGAAGAGTAGCCTAGTTCCATGGCCGCCTCGATCACACACTACACTACTGTTATCTCCATACAATTCTCTTGCAACAGCTGTACATTGAATGAATAAACACTTGTGTATGTTGATTATAGGTGATTATTGCCCGCATCGAAATGCTGCATTCTGATTGGACTGCAATCCCCGTTGCAGCCTGTACAAAAACTGTGCGGGTTTGGTACCCGACCTTCGCCAAAACGCGAAGGTCGGGCTACGCCCAACTATTAATGGCACTCTTGTTTGTCCATTTTATTGCCATTTTTTGATCTTTCGTTTAATGACATAATCACATTTTGCCTTACATTCACCTCAATTTCGATGGCAGCTTGGATTGGCAAGTCGAGAATTCGAACGATTGCGTTAAATGGGTTCGGTCCGTGTACCTTTAGAGCACTCCATGTCCCAATCAGTCAAAATCATTGGAATATGATTTTATATCACGAAATTGATGCAAACCTCTAATTACTGGACCGCAACTTTAGTCGTTTGGAATATACGTCACCGCGCATATAAATATCTAAACTTCTAAACTTCAAATGGCCGAATGCTCAAACTTGTTTGGAATTTTACTACCTTGTACGATTCGGACTAAATTGGTCCGTGTAGGTCCGTGTACCTTTAGAGCACTCCACGTCCCAATCAGTCAAAATCATTGGAATATGATTTTATATCACGAAATTGATGCAAACCTCTAATTACTGCACCGCAAGTTTAGTCGTTTGGAATAACGTCACCGCGCATATAAATATCTAAAACTTCTAACTTCAAATGGCCGAATGCTCAAACTTGTTTGGAATTTTACTACCTTGTACGATTCGGACTAAATTCTATCCCTCATTCCCAGTTGCCTTATTTATAATTTTACTTGGTTTTCGCTTTAAAAATCTAAACTTTTAAACTCCCGATACTCAACGGTTCAAATATTTAGAAATTAGGTTTTTAGTTGTAACTCGCTTATATATCCATCGTCCAAGCCTCGGTTAGTGACTTTGAAAATTTCATGACTTTTGGTGCAAAATCAAACTTGGTCAGGTTCAATCCCGAAGATGTCAAATCTGTTTATGTATTTGGTTTATCTATATCCTCGTCTGTCCGGTTCCAGGAACCCACGCCGCTGAAGTTAATTCGGCTGAAGCTTTGTGAGAATAAAAAAGAAGTACGCAAGCCCGAGCTAAACGGTTACGTGTCGGGTATACGCGGGCTTCAAAGTTAGTGCCAGTGTCATCGTAGCATTTTGTTGGTGAAGGCACACACTGATGGCTGCTATGCGCATATGCATCCCTGTCACAGTTGTCTAAACATCTATGGTTTTTTCCAGCAAACATGACAAGGAATGTGTGGGTGTGTGTATCTGTGTGTACATGTACACGTACAGGTTTGCATTTGCAAATGCAGCCAGCATTACGGTATGTAATGTGTGTGTGCGTGCGTATGTGTGTGTGTGTGTGTTGTGTGTGTGTGTGTGTGTGTGTGGGTGTGTGTGTGTGGTGTGTGTGTGTGTGTGTGTGTGTGTGTGTGTGGACTATGTGTGTGCAAGGGGTTCATGTATTAATTTGTGGGTGTATTTGATTGGCTTACCTTTGGACTGTGGCCACACCCTCTTACATATTATGCTATAGCTTGCTTTTTAAAAAATTCTTCCTTTTACCATTAGTGCCTCCATCTCTGGCCCCTCCTCCTCATGAATGAGGACATCAATAGAAGTTAGCTGCAGTGTTCCATGATGACCACACCCACCGAGCCCTCAATAATACTGTGGTTTGAGGAAATCTAATCTGGCCATGGTATAGCACTCGACATACGCGCCACTGCTCTGTAGGCAATTCCATTGGCTTACAGACTAAAATTCAAGCAAATGGATGCTTAATGCAGCTCATCCAGGATGGATGGGTTGTTGGTATCTGATGGATAAACAACCTTGCTTGTATAGTACCTGCATTAGACCTTAGCAGTAGTCAACTAGCTGCCACACCCCCTGCAATTGTTGCATGTGAAAATCCATTCCATTTGATGTATACTATATCTACCTTCCAGGGATTGTTCCAGTTGTAGCCATTACCACTTGTCTTTGACATGCTTTTGGGCTTAGACTACTAACCTAGATCTCATCACCTCTTGTTCCCGCGACCACAAATACCTAAATATCAAACCTAATTTTCTACACAGCCATGCCAGAGATTATAGTAGGGGATTGGAAGCTGATCATGCACGTTCGCTATACCTATGCACAGAACATCCGAGGGTAGTATTAATATTAATCACACCTCTGAATTTATGGATTTTGGTGAAGGACCATTGGATTTGGAGTTGTCTCTCTTACAAAGTAAGCCAAAAAGTTTACTGTAACTTGATCAACAAATAAATGTAGCTCTATGAATATGATTTGACATTGCAGTCTTTTTATGTTAGCCAAATTCATATCCGCTATTTATTTTTTTGCTTCAAACTAGTGAAAGGATGGATATTTTTTTCCCTGGATAACTGCTCGTTACCTGTTAAAGCTTTAGTTTCTTTTTTGTGCTTTAAATTTGTTGCATTGTGCATTAATAACTTTTAAGAGTGATCCTTGCCGATGTTTTGCTGCAAGATCCTGAAACATGATTTGGTACACAGGACACAGCTTGAAGTTGTGTTGTGTGGTTACTATAATGCAGCTTGAAACTGACACCAATATTTTAGTACGGTCAAAACCCATGCATATGCCAATATACATTTTGGGTCACGTTCATGGTTTGAAATTAATTTTGTTTTCGGGCATGGGTGGATCAAAATTTAGGCTAGGAAGAATTCCACAGTACACAGACCAGCTAAAGTGAAAGCCTATGACTGTTACAGTGTGCTTGAAAAGCTTTCTGCTGCACTTGTGGTGTTCAGGGCAGATAGTGCACATGAGATGACAGTGTGTACCATTGCATCCATCTATACATTCATAAAAAAATATGTCACTGTTACTTGTAATCTTGGACACAAGCAGCTACTTCCACTTCAAATCCAAGATCGAGGTTCTGAGGGAGACCACTGGCCCCTCCCACTGTGATGTTCATGTTTTGTTCACAGGTGGGACACTTGAACACTTGTTGGGAACCACTTTTCTCTATCGCAGAATGTATACATTACTGACAGAAGGAGTGCCAGTCATACATGTAGTAGAGTTCTTGGATGACTGTGGTAACAACGTGGTATCTCCCCACTCATTTACCTGCTATGGGATTCATTTGTCTCCGTGGCTAAGCACATGGAATTTCTGCTGAACTATAAAATATCGTGCTCAGACCACCATTACATCTCACATGGGTCTGGGTACAAAACATGATAGTTATAATTACTGGTACAGCACAAAGCAGTGCATTAAAAAAAAACAACTGCTATTAGCTCCATAACTGGGGGGGGGGGGGGGGGGGGGGGGGGGAGAGAGGGCTTGTGTATGGTGTCAATACATGGCTCCTTGCGTCCAAATACCCAAGGCAGAACACTGGGAACCCACAGACTTGGTGTACATCATATGCAATTATGCGTAGTTATATGTGACACATTTGATTCTCTTTTTTCTTGTTGTTATCAAAAACAGACCTGAATAGCAGGATATGTTCAGAGTCATTATTAAAGATCAATGAGCATAGCCATTATGTGAGCAGGTGTACTGTACAGTTGGGAGGGAGGAGAGTGTGGGTGTGGTAGGGGAAACACACAACACAGAGCTGTAGATAATCTATTCACTGGGTTGGATCTGTAGTGTGATCTTTTGCTGGTTATCCAAACATTAATTCAGTTTGTTTCGGCCATTTTCAGCCTCTGTTCCAGAATGGTCTATGTCATGGGTACAATCACAAGATGATGAAATGGAAAATAATCTCACACCTATTAAACCTTTGGTCTTACTAAACATACAATGAGGCACATTAACCAAACAACAAATAAAAGTTCAGTTATTGTTCTTTTGATATTTACATGACGATCTGATGTCGACATAATATCTTCCTAGGTTGTGTAGTATGACGTCTTTCTTTCTCCGTCATTTTGAATTGCACTTGTGGAGAGGATCTGGGTTGAATTTCAACATGCAACTATCCAACAAAAGCAGGTCTGATGGTGTCTGAGCACGATATTTTATAGTTCAGCAGAAATTCCATGTGCTTAGCCACGGAGACAAATGAATCCCATAGCAGGTAAATGAGTGGGGAGATACCACGTTGTTACCACAGTCATCCAAGAACTCTACTACATGTATGACTGGCACTCCTTCTGTCAGTAATGTATACATTCTGCGATAGAGAAAAGTGGTTCCCAACAAGTGTTCAAGTGTCCCACCTGTGAACAAAACATGAACATCACAGTGGGAGGGGCCAGTGGTCTCCCTCAGAACCTCGATCTTGGATTGAAGTGGAAGTAGCTGCTTGTGTCCAAGATTACAAGTAACAGTGACATATTTTTTATGAATGTATAGATGGATGCAATGGTACACACTGTCATCTCATGTGCACTATCTGCCCTGAACACCACAAGTGCAGCAGAAAGCTTTTCAAGCACACTGTAACAGTCATAGGCTTTCACTTTAGCTGGTCTGTGTACTGTGGAATTCTTCCTAGCCTAAATTTTGATCCACCCATGCCCGAAAACAAAATTAATTTCAAACCATGAACGTGACCCAAAATGTATATTGGCATATGCATGGGTTTTGACCGTACTAAAATATTGGTGTCAGTTTCAAGCTGCATTATAGTAACCACACAACACAACTTCAAGCTGTGTCCTGTGTACCAAATCATGTTTCAGGATCTTGCAGCAAAACATCGGCAAGGATCACTCTTAAAAGTTATTAATGCACAATGCAACAAATTTAAAGCACAAAAAAGAAACTAAAGCTTTAACAGGTAACGAGCAGTTATCCAGGGAAAAAAATATCCATCCTTTCACTAGTTTGAAGCAAAAAAATAAATAGCGGATATGAATTTGGCTAACATAAAAAGACTGCAATGTCAAATCATATTCATAGAGCTACATTTATTTGTTGATCAAGTTACAGTAAACTTTTTGGCTTACTTTGTAAGAGAGACAACTCCAAATCCAATGGTCCTTCACCAAAATCCATAAATTCAGAGGTGTGATTAATATTAATACTACCTCGGATGTTCTGTGCATAGGTATAGCGAACGTGCATGATCAGCTTCCAATCCCCTACTATAATCTCTGGCATGGCTGTGTAGAAAATTAGGTTTGATATTTAGGTATTTGTGGTCGCGGGAACAAGAGGTGATGAGATCTAGGTTAGTAGTCTAAGCCCAAAAGCATGTCAAAGACAAGTGGTAATGGCTACAACTGGAACAATCCCTGGAAGGTAGATATAGTATACATCAAATGGAATGGATTTTCACATGCAACAATTGCAGGGGGTGTGGCAGCTAGTTGACTACTGCTAAAGGTCTAATGCAGGTACTATACAAGCAAGGTTGTTTATCCATCAGATACCAACAACCCATCCATCCTGGATGAGCTGCATTAAGCATCCATTTGCTTGAATTTTAGTCTGTAAGCCAATGGAATTGCCTTACAGAGCAGTGGCGCGTATGTCGAGTGCTATACCATGGCCAGATTAGATTTCCTCAAACCACAGTATTATTGAGGGCTCGGTGGGTGTGGTCATCATGGAACACTGCAGCTAACTTCTATTGATGTCCTCATTCATGAGGAGGAGGGGCCAGAGATGGAGGCACTAATGGTAAAAGGAAGAATTTTTTAAAAAGCAAGCTGATAGCATAATATGTAAGAGGGTGTGGCCACAGTCCAAAGGTAAGCCAATCAAATACACCCACAAATTAATACATGAACCCCTTGCACACACATAGTCCACACACACACACACACACACACACACACACCACACACACACACACACACACACACACACACACACACACACACACACACACATACGCACGCACACACACATTACATACCGTAATGCTGGCTGCATTTGCAAATGCAAACCTGTACGTGTACATGTACACACAGATACACACACCCACACATTCCTTGTCATGTTTGCTGGAAAAAACCATAGATTGTTTAGACAACTGTGACAGGGATGCATATGCGCATAGCAGCCATCAGTGTGTGCCTTCACCAACAAAATGCTACGATGACACTGGCACTAACTTTGAAGCCCGCGTATACCCGACACGTAACCGTTTAGCTCGGGCTTGCGTACTTCTTTTTTATTCTCACAAAGCTTCAGCCGAATTAACTTCAGCGGCGTGGGTTCCTGGAACCGGACAGACGAGGATATAGATAAACCAAATACATAAACAGATTTGACATCTTCGGGATTGAACCTGACCAAGTTTGATTTTTGCACCAAAAGTCATGAAATTTTCAAAGTCACTAACCGAGGCTTGGACGATGGATATATAAGCGAGTTACAACTAAAAACCTAAATTTCTAAATATTTGAACCGTTGAGTATCGGGAGTTTAAAAGTTTAGATTTTTAAAGCGAAAACCAAGTAAAATTATAAATAAGGCAACTGGGAATGAGGGGATAGAATTTAGTCCGAATCGTACAAGGTAGTAAAATTCCAAACAAGTTTGAGCATTCGGCCATTTGAAGTTTAGAAGTTTAGATATTTATATGCGCGGTGACGTATATTCCAAACGACTAAACTTGCGGTGCAGTAATTAGAGGTTTGCATCAATTTCGTGATATAAAATCATATTCCAATGATTTTGACTGATTGGGACGTGGAGTGCTCTAAAGGTACACGGACCTACACGGACCAATTTAGTCCGAATCGTACAAGGTAGTAAAATTCCAAACAAGTTTGAGCATTCGGCCATTTGAAGTTTAGAAGTTTAGATATTTATATGCGCGGTGACGTATATTCCAAACGACTAAAGTTGCGGTCCAGTAATTAGAGGTTTGCATCAATTTCGTGATATAAAATCATATTCCAATGATTTTGACTGATTGGGACATGGAGTGCTCTAAAGGTACACGGACCGAACCCATTTAACGCAATCGTTCGAATTCTCGACTTGCCAATCCAAGCTGCCATCGAAATTGAGGTGAATGTAAGGCAAAATGTGATTATGTCATTAAACGAAAGATCAAAAAATGGCAATAAAATGGACAAACAAGAGTGCCATTAATAGTTGGGCGTAGCCCGACCTTCGCGTTTTGGCGGAAGGTCGGGTACCAAACCCGCACAGTTTTTGTACAGGCTGCAACGGGGATTGCAGTCCAATCAGAATGCAGCATTTCGATGCGGGCAATAATCACCTATAATCAACATACACAAGTGTTTATTCATTCAATGTACAGCTGTTGCAAGAGAATTGTATGGAGATAACAGTAGTGTAGTGTGTGATCGAGGCGGCCATGGAACTAGGCTACTCTTCAATTTAAGTTGTCTCTTATGCTATTTTGGGCTTCTATAAATTTCTCATAAGCATAGAAACATTTTCTACACATTTTGGGTGCTCTTAGGCTATCTGCACCGCTTAGGATAGTGTCAATATCTTGCGAATCTACACTGGACTGATAATCCTCCTCTAGTAACCTTCTCCACAAGTCCACATCATGGCAACATCTTCGGCGTCGGTATTATCCTAAGCTCTTCTTTCGTTTGCTTTTGGAATATCGATACCACACCCGATCGAGGCAATACATTATATGCGGCAGCTGGAGTGAATGAGATTATTAAAACGTTATAAATTAGCCAATCTGTTCACACTTAATTTACATAAGTATTCATCGATACCGATTGTACAACACGCCAAAATTCATTGACAAATTGCATAATACGTCTGCACAAAAACTGTGCGGGTTTGGTACCCGACCTTCCGCCTAAACGCGAAGGTCGGGCTACGCCCAACTATGCCATTAATAGAGAAATCGACATGGCGGAAAGGCACACAGACCCAGCTGCATCTGCTGCTCTACAATTGTTTTTACTGCGGAGGTTATCGCCGGTCTTGGCTTCCTACTGATTGTTCCCGTAGCAACTGATGTACACATTTGCGCGAATATGGCAGGTCTTCCCGGTAAAGCATCTTCGCAATAAAAGGCGACTTGTATCCCAGCCTTAATTGAGTAATGGAGAATTCGCTGTTTTTTGTAGTCAGAGTACACCATATTAAGTCACGAAGCGTGGCCTTGAAATAAACTACCTTTTCGTTGTTGTAGTATACATGGAAAATTAAAAGTGAACTTATTCACATGCACGTCGTTTCGTTTACACGAATCGTACAAAACTGTACGGAAGGTTAATATGGTGTAAACGAAGCATGCAACGAAGAATGAACCCGTACACAGTTTAGTTGAAACTTAGTTGAAACTATGTATAAACTACGTGGAAACGATACGATTCATTTCGTAGCACGTAGTTTAGACGATAAGGAACGTAACCTTTTTCGTGTCCTCTACTGTAGGTAAATGTCTCAAATTCATCGTACAAATCATCGCTTATGATGACAAAGTCACCTCCAGATACTTCTTGCAGCTGTATTCCACCAAACCATGTTCTGTATTCTGTCCATAATGACACTGTGGTGTCCTTGCTAAGTGCGAATTCTCCTTCCTTTAGCTTTACATCTTGTAATAAATCCTTGAATAAAGAAAATATCAATGCATGTGGTAAACATTTGTCTATAAGGCGGAAGAATTAATACACAAACAGCAATATACAACAAGTCACGAAAATGATGCCGGTCGAGCCAGGAGGGCTCGGGCATTTTGCCGCATTAAAACAGTGCCTAGGCGACAGTATATATTGCATTTAGCATTCCAGTATTGGATGAGTGGGAGTGGATGGCCAAGCGCCTAGTAATTCTTGAGAATGTTTCCTTTGCAGTGATTCTCCAGCCTCCATATGCCTCCACTACGAGAGGGACACATATCCAACCTCTTTCGAGACAACCCAAAGCATTGTTTTCCAATTTCTCCTGTTCACCCACTGCAGCTGAGGCACCTGAGGTCTGACCAGCATCTGAAATCTTTGAAATATTGAGGGGATGTATAACCTTGATGTCTAATGCTGCAGACCGAAACAGTGACCAGTTTGGTATCAAAATGTCAGCTGGGTGTGATCTGTCTTTGGCTGGACCAATACCACAACCTTGCTCCAAAAGAGGAGAAAGGTGGGCACGACGGCAAAAGTCAGCAATACAATCACGGATGCAGTTACATCCCCGGCATAGCGACAAGTTAAAGAATGATGTACCAGGGGGTCAAGCTGGCTAGAACAATAGGGGCATGTTTCTTCCAAATTACAGAGGGGAAAGCCCTACCACCATTTCAGAAGAATGTAGGTTTCGTCAGGTTCAAGTGCAAGACCAAGGCCTGGGGATGGCACTGTTCTTAACCACGCATGAGCCTGTGGAGTGACTCTGCTAACAGTTGGGCTTTAGTTGCTGTTGTAGCATTGTGTAAGAGGCTACTCAATGCAAGCTTCTCGACTTTTTCTGATAGCAAATGCTGCCTGGGTGGTGAAAGGAGGACTGAAACCGTTGTCAAAGCTTCTTCTTGGGCGACCTGCTGATTAAACATTGCAATAGCAGTCTGTAAATGGGTGAATTCGGTGGTGGGTGGAAAAGCTATGCATGTAAATATATGCATTAGATATACATACAACCATTTCACTTATACATCTAATGTTTCATCATCCTCCTTAGAATCCTAGTGAAGTTCATTTGCATCAATTCTCCATAATCGAAGAAGATTTGAAGAATTCAACTGCTCCCATATACTATAGAGCAATTGAGTTAGCCCAATTCAATCACTTCACATTCCAATGCAACAGAATCTTTTGCGCAATCATTTCTCTTTTTGCATCCTTTTCATCACCATTATGCACAGCTATGTAAGGCTTAAGATGTGTTCCACTTACCCTTTCCACTACACTCTCTCTTTATTTTCCATTAGTAGTAGGCGGTAAGTTCCTTTCCCATGTACCTCTGTTATGATGTAAGGTCCAACATTCTGCGCATCCAATTTTCCTCCAGCTGTTTTCTTCCTTTTTAAAAAATCCTTTTTAATACTAGGTCACCTCGGGCTATTATACATAAGAATGGGATAGTGCGTGCTATATATCTTATTTGTAATCGATGAATGCACTCTTTGACCATGGGGAGGGTTTTAAGACGCTATTCACTTAATCTTTCAATCATTGACCCCAATGGTTCACAAGTGAGAAAACACATGCATGCGACCTTCAACGCAGCCAAATACGTTCGATGGAAGAGAGCGGAATCCCTGAGCTGGAGGAACGCGAGGAGGATGGTGTGGCCGATGAACACCCACGTCACAGAGGTGACTACTATTAACGTGTTAAGGTGTTTATGTCATCGGCAAGCGAATTTAGCCGTTCATTTCTGGCAGAACACCACAAACCCCCAGTATTATTAAAAGCCGCGTCTCTGTCACGCCGCCTCATAGGACTTCACTGGAAACGTGCTGGCTTCAGGACATTAGACGTTATTCAAACACATTACTAGCTTGATCAACCAAGATCTTTTCATGTACATGCAGCTATAATTATAATAATTCGAAGCCGTGCATTAATGTGCTTAATTAATGAGCCAAGGATTGAGTGTAAGATTGAAGCATGGCCGTGTAGAGGACTGCATTGGAACCAGTCCTCCTTGCACACATATGCAAGGTCAATAGCCTGAATACCCTGAGTCGAGGTGCATGTTGATTAATTCCACTCATAGGAGGCCCAACATAGTTTAGAAGGCTAGCTACTGTCTTTTGTGTGTTTTGTATTATCTGGCCACTGGGCCTTACTAACTTGCTGTGTATATAAGGACACGTATCAGTGTGCGCGGGATGTGCTTTATTTGTAAGTTGATAACTGTTGAGCTTTGCTACTGCGCTGGCCGTGCATGCGTACTACTGGACTGACCTTGGACCTGACAGTGCACTAGATTTTAAATAGCGTTACGCTATCATCAGCTAATACATTAAAAATTTTGTATCGGTTTATCAAATGTTTTGGTATTTTACAAGCCAATACTATTGCTAACAATGTGGGAGATATTAACATAGAGACGGGTTTGGGCTATTATGCTAATATACATTTATTGAGATCTTCATCGATTAGAGGGGCAGTAAGAAGTGATATGATTATATAGTCAGAAGCTAATATTGGTATGACCCGTATAAGTAATAATGGTGAAATAAATATGAAAGGCACGGGAATAAGATTTAACGGTGGTAGCGCACTCTGAAATAAATATGAAGGACTTACAGTTTACTGGCACGTTTAGCAATACCGCTGCACCTGCACCTACAACAACAATCACAATAGGCAATGCATGTTGCTCATTTCTCCATAGTACCTACTATTGTTAGTCCTACCATAGATATTAGAGTAGTCTACTCTAATATCTATGGTCCTACTGGGACTTCACTTACATTTACTCCATCACTCTCTACCACACACACGCCTACTAGCGCTAAATTATACGCTACTGTACTATTAGTAAACTGCATGTGTATATAATAGTGCAATATTATCAATAAATGGAGGTGGGAATACGTATGATAGTAGATAATTGGCCTGCAGGTACTAGCATATTGTTACGTGCAGGTGCAGGTGTTAGTTATACATGGTTTTAGATATAACCAAGTATATAGGTTATGCGCACATAGCCGGGCTATACGTGTGTCTTCACGCAAACGTTCTAAGAAGTATTCCTAGACTGGTGGCTACTTGCATGTGAGAAAGCCTTCAAGGCCTCTGGACCCCATGCACCATAACTCTCTACTGCCAGTGGAATACATTTCCAACTCAATTGAGCACATTTTGTGTCATTTCAGAATGATTCCTGAACTCAGCTGCTCTTGCTGCAACTCCAGAGTACATGCCCGCTTCCATAATAACACTAGAATTGAGCGGAGATGTAACAGTGACATCGGACCGACGCAGTCGCGCGGATGTTATCTGTTACAAATGAAAAGAAGTATATAACTAATAAAGAAGTATATATTATTCCATTCAGCCCATAACCGGGGCATCGAGGCCTCTGAGCTCGTGGTCAGCCCATAACCGGGGCATCGAGGCCTCTGAGCTCGTGGTCAGCCCATAACCGGGGCTATTGGGACATCGGGGCCCATGCATGGCCAGAAATAGAGGACATGAAGATTTGAAATCCGCAACGCGCGCGTCATGAAATTATGAAGTCTATGGAGATTTGCATTCAAATGAGTACGATTCTTGGCTGGAGACCCGTAACTATGTTTCCAGGCATAATAATGATAGAGGTACTCTGAATACACCTTATTGTCTCATTTGTTCTGCCAAAATGTGCTCACAGCTGGTTTGAAACTAGGTTTCATGGAAATTCAAACATTGAATGGGGGATGGTGAATTTATCAAGCGTTTCTCCCTTATAGCACGCAGTGCAGACCCGCTATTCACGTTCTCAAGGCATATACTAAATGCCAGATCATCTGGCCATATATTATTACTATGGTGCTAATTTTGCCACTTATTCCAAATGCCTTTTAATGTTGTGCAGCATGACATTATTAAACCTACTGCTGACATCAGAGATACCTCAGGAGGAGCGGTGAGGAGAGGGAGGATGGGGGGGGGGGGGGGGAGGGGGGGTGGGGGGGGGGGGGGGGTTTTTTTTTTTTTGGTTTTTTTTTTTTTTTTGTTTTTTTTTTTTTTT
>JABACO010000002.1:3201923-3238101 GCA_013339895.1 Ephydatia muelleri | reverse complement strand
AACGCTATTTAAAATCTAGTGCACTGTCAGGTCCAAGGTCAGTCCAGTAGTACGCATGCACGGCCAGCGCAGTAGCAAAGCTCAACAGTTATCAACTTACGAATAAAGCACATCCCGCGCACACTGATACATGTCCTTATATACACAGCAAGTTAGTAAGGCCCAGTGGCCAGATAATACAAAACACACAAAAGACAGTAGCTAGCCTTCTAAACTATGTTGGGCCTCCAATGAGTGGAATTAATCAACATGCACCTCGACTCAGGGTATTCAGGCTATTGACCTTGCATATGTGCAAGGAGGACTGGTTCCAATGCAGTCCTCTACACGGCCATGCTTCAATCTTACACTCAATCCTTGGCTCATTAATTAAGCACATTAATGCACGGCTTCGAATTATTATAATTGTAGCTGCATGTACATGAAAAGATCTGGTCATCGTTGGAGTTATGGTTGATCAAGCTAGTGATGTGTTTGAATAACGTCTAATGTCCTGAGGCCAGCACGTTTCCAGTGAAGTCCTCTGAGGCGGCGTGACAGAGACGCGGCTTTTAATAATTTTGGGGGTTTGTGGTGTTCTCCCAAAAATGAACGGCTAAATTCGCTTGCCGATGACATAAACACCTTAACACGTTAATAGTAGTCACCTCTGTGACGTGGGTGTTCATCGGCCACACCATCCTCCTCGCGTTCCTCCAGCTCAGGGATTCCGCTCTCTTCCGTCGAACGTTATTTGGCTGCGTTGAAGGTCGCATGCATGTGTTTTCTCACTTGTGAACCATTGGGGTCAATGATTGAAAGATTAAGTGAACAGCGTCTTAAAACCCTCCCCATGGTCAAAGAGTGCATTCATCGATTACAAATAAGATGTATATGATAGAAAGCACGCACTATCCCATTCTTATGTATAATAGCCCGAGGTGACCTAGTATTAAAAAGGATTTTTTAAAAAGGAAGAAAACAGCTGGAGGAAAATTGGATGCGCAGAATGTTGGACCTTACATCATAACAGAGGTACATGGGAAAGGAACTTACCGCCTACTACTAATGGAAAATAAAGAGAGAGTATAGTGGAAAGGGTAAGTGGAACACATCTTAAGCCTTACATAGCTGTGCATAATGGTGATGAAAAGGATGCAAAAAGAGAAATGATTGCGCAAAAGATTCTGTTGCATTGGAATGTGAAGTGATTGAATTGGGCTAACTCAATTGCTCTATAGTATATGGGAGCAGTTGAATTCTTCAAATCTTCTTCGATTATGGAGAATTGATGCAAATGAACTTCACTAGGATTCTAAGGAGGATGATGAAACATTAGATGTATAAGTGAAATGGTTGTATGTATATCTAATGCATATATTTACATGCATAGCTTTTCCACCCACCACCGAATTCACCCATTTACAGACTGCTATTGCAATGTTTAATCAGCAGGTCGCCCAAGAAGAAGCTTTGACAACGGTTTCAGTCCTTTCACCAGTCACCACCCAGGCAGCATTTACTATCAGAAAAAGTCGAGAAGCTTGCATTGAGTAGCCTCTTACATAATGCTACAACAGCAACTAAAGCCCGACTGTTAGCATAGTCACTCCCACAGGCTCATGCGTGGTTAAGAACAGTGCCATCCCCAGGCCTTGGTCTTGCACTTGAACCTGACGAAACCTACATTCTTCTGAAATGGTGGTAGGGCTTTCCCCTCTGTAATTTGGAAGAAACATGCCCCTATTGTTCTAGCCAGCTTGACCCCCTGGTACATCATTCTTAATTGTCGCTATGCCGGGGATGTATAACTGCATCCGTGATTGTATTGCTGACTTTTGCCGTCGTGCCCACCTTTCTCCTCTTTTGGAGCAAGGTTGTGGTATTGGTCCAGCCAAAGACAGATCACACCCAGCTGACATTTTGATACCAAACTGGTCACTGTCTCGGTCTGCAGCATTAGACATCAAGGTTATACATCCCCTCAATAATTCAAAGATTTCAGATGCTGGTCAGACCTCAGGTGTCTCAGCTGCAGTGGGTGAACAGGAGAAATAGGAAAACAATGCTTTGGGTTGTCTCGAAAGCGGTTGGATATGTGTCCCTCTCGTAGTGGAGGCATATGGAGGCTGGGGAATCACTGCAAAGGAAATATTCTCAAGAATTGCTATGCGCTTGGCCATCCACTCCCACTCATCCAATACTGGATTGCTAAATGCAATATACTGTCGCCTAGGCACTGTTTTAATGCGGCAAAATGCCCGAGCCCTCCTGGCTCGATCGGCATCATTTTCGTGACTTGTTGTATATTGCTGTTTGTGTATTAATTCTTCCGCCTTATAGACAAATGTTTACCACATGCATTGATATTTTCTTTATTCAAGGATTTATTACAAGATGTAAAGCTAAAGGAAGGAGAATTCACGCTTAGCAAGGACACCACAGTGTCATTATGGACAGAATACAGAACATGGTTTGGTGGAATACAGCTGCAAGAAGTATCTGGAGGTGACTTTGTCTTCGTAAGCGATGATTTGTACGATGAATTTGAAACATTTACCTACAGTAGAGGACACGAAAAAGGTTACGTTCCTTATCGTCTAAACTACGTGCTACGAAATGAATCGTATCGTTTCCACGTAGTTTATACATAGTTTCAACTAAGTTTCAACTAAACTGTGTACGGGTTCATTCTTCGCTTACATGCTTCGTTTACACCATATTAACCTTCCGTACAGTTTTGTACGATTCGTGTAAACGAAACGACTTGCATGTCAATGAAGTTCACTTTTAATTTTCCATGTATACTACAACAACGAAAAGGTAGTTTATTTCAAGGCCACGCTTCGTGACTTAATATGGTGTACTCTGACTACAAAAAACAGCGAATTCTCCATTACTCCATTAAGGCTGGGATACAAGTCGCCTTTAATTGCGAAGATGCTTTACCGAGAAGACCTGCCATATTCGCGCAAATGTGTGCATCAGTTGCTACGGGAACAATCAGTAGGAAGCCAGGGACCGGCGTGGAATCAAAGATAACCTCCGCAGTAAAAACAATTGTAGAGCAGCAGATGCAGCTGGACGATGAAACATTGTACGTGCATGCACGTGAAATCGTTTAAACGGTATTCGAAGATTCAAATCGTATTCGAAATTGTTTCAACGGCATTGGAAATCGTTTAAACGGAATTCGAAATCGTTCATCCCGTCGTTCCTACTTAGTTTACACTTCGTTAGTTCTTAGTCCGTTTTGTAGGGACGAAACTCGTGTCCTCTACTGTATGTGGACAAATTGTCAAAGCAGTATAGAGTTAATTGATGTTTGGTGTACATCATGTGGTGGGCTAACTCTAAAGCCAATGCATTTATTGGGAAGCGTATACTATCTAATGTCTTCAGCACTGCTTGATTCATTGTGCCAGTGGGTGTATGCTAAACGAAGCTTGTTCTCTTGCAAAGATGAATTTAGCTTGAACAGAATTGGGGAAAGTGAAGATCAAACTTCAAAACACCCAGATGCTATGGAAATTGCCAAAGATGGTCACATACTTGCCAGCATGCGATGAGCGGCAAAAATGTCAATTATTTGGCATGATATTTGTAAGAAGGAATATTACTCACATTCTTCAACCCATAGAATTTAGCATTTCCCACTAGCCTGCTGCAACAGTAAGAATTTGAGGAGATGGTAACTGCTTTTTTAGAGCTTTGGCATTTGTAATAACTGGCTCCCAAGATGAACATCAAGAACTCAGAGCTATCACAACAACATACATGCAACACAATGCAGAAATTTTATCATGCTACCTTAATGCTCATGAAACAATGGACGAATATCTATCAAGAACAGACATGCACAGTTCATCTGTCTGGGCTACTGAAGTAGAAATATTTGCAGTGTCCACTATGTTACAGACACCTCTAATGGTGTTTTGTAAATCTGGACATACATACAAGTGGCTGCAGTTTTTGCCACATCCCTGTGAAGACAGCAGTGCTGTATGTGCAGTGCATTCCAAAGAAGCTATTTATTATCCAACCATGTTAGGCAAATGTAATCGTATAAACTCATGTATGAATTGGGTCTGAATCACGTTTTGGCTGATTTGATAAGAGTTTAACAAGTAAATAAAAACCTTCTCTAACGAGAAAGTTGGTGGGCATATAGGATTGACAATGTTGGTGTAAAAAGCACGGAAACAAGTGTGACAGAAATGTTACTGGAAAATTGAAATAGGCCTATATTTAGCCCATTTTCTCAGGCGTGCGCTGCCTAAATGTGACTGGGCTAAATATAGGCCTATTTCAATTTTCCAGTAACATTTCTGTCACACTTGTTTCCGTGCTTTTTACACCAACATTGTCAATCCTATATGCCCACCAACTTTCTCGTTAGAGAAGGTTTTTATTTACTTGTTTCATAAGTTTTTTTTTCTCCGTGTCAACGAAGCTTCATAACTGTAATGTGATGAGGAAAGATGTGCAATGGACAAAATGTCTATACCTTACGAACGCTTTGTGCATTGCCCCGACCACAAGTTACTATATAACTTTAATAAATACGTATGTAAAATTAATGTTACAATAACAATAAAATTAATAGTGATAAGTGTAGTTGTTTTTGATAAAATAAATAGTTTTGCCGCCTCCTCTTCCTCGGCCTCTTCCTCTTCTTCTTCTCCCCCCCCCCCCCCGGGGTAAGGCCATGCGGGTGGCGGGGGCAGTAAAAAAGGCGGGGGCAGCATTGGGGGCAGCATTGGGGGGAGCATCAGCGGGGGGTAACGCTGCAGGCGGTGGGTCCAGCGCTGCTGCAGGCGGTGGCCGCGCTTCTGCTGGCGGTGGCGGAGGGTCCAGCACTGCTGCAGGCGGTGGCGGGGCTTCTGCTGGCGGTGCCCGTGGGTCCAGCGCTGCTGCAGGCGGTGGCGGCACTTCTGCTGGCGGTGGCGGATCTTGGACATCCTCGTCAAAGAAGTCTATCCCTATCATTAAGTTGTCTTCAGCCATCTATGTGGCAGACAGATTATTGAAACAACTCGCAAAATATAGTATTTACCTTTGATGAATTTTTTCAAGAGAGAAATGTGCTGTTCTGCGGGTCATTGGTTTATACACATGTACAGCCATGTGTTCTAGCTGTGCTATAATTCTATTGGCCCAATTTCATCCGTCCATTCACTGATTGGTCGCTTATTCATGCATGACATCACATACTGAGTGGGAGGAGTGAAGTGTGTGTGTGTGTAGGTGTGCTAAAATTCTATTGGTCAAATTTCATCCAATCACATGACCTGAGGTGCAGTGGTGTTGAAATTAGCACATCTGATACATTCTGCTGTTAACTAGCTATCACTTATGGAAATTTATTTTTGTAAATGACAGCAGTTACTCAAACTTTTCCAAGATCTGCAATGTGCAAGTCCATTGTGATGTATATACCATGCTATAATTGTTGCAAACAAAAGAGTATAAGTTGTGCAGTATGAAACCTATGCCCGACTAAAATATCACTCTCTTGCAACTTCTTTGCATTAACCTTACGGATAGTTTTTAGCAGTGACCCTGCCTGTGATCTTCGTACACTTATTGCTTTAGCAAGTAATGCATCTGCACTAATCTTACTTACTGCTGCACGGGCAGATCTTGTAACAACCTTTTGAGCTAGCAATGGATGGCTATTGCAGAAAGCATTGTTTACATCACTCAGAAGCTCACTATCCCTAAGAATTGCTTTTTCAAGACTCACTCCATACTCTGCTAGTGTGCGAGAGTTGGGCTCAAACAGGGAGTAACTATATGGGAGAAGATAGGGTTGCAGTACTTTTATTTTACCACACATTATGCCTTATCATGTATCAAAACATTTTACCAACTGCGCATAACGTGAATTATTTTATTTTCATACAACTCAATTTTCTGTACACACATGTGTAGTGGACCTTTAAAACAATGTGAGAGACACAAATTACCTTTTGTACCCTTTACATGTACATGGGGAACTTTTACTTGTGGGAAGCCTTACTGTACATCTGATAATCCGCTGCATGCAAGGGTTGGATGCGCATGACAGACTTGTTAATTAAATTTCTGAAAATGCAATTACAGTAGTACACACATGTGTATAGTCCTTTATTGCACATCACATTTACAATGTAACAGACACAGATGCATGTACATGTACAAATAACCTTTTGTACAAACATTGACCTTTACCAGGGAACATCCCGTGTAGGAAGCCATACTGTACATCTGATAATATGTCATGCAGGCATACAAGAGTGTTAATGTGTGCATGACAGGAAGCCATGAGCCACGTGCATAGCAGCCCTTAGATTTTAAATGGTACATACAGCATGCTATAACATACCTTTGGGTGGTAGTGGTAGTGGTAGTGGTAGTTCTACGACCCTTCCAATACCGACTCATTCTAGCTGCCTTAATGGTAGCTGAATTACCCCTGTATATCCGCCTTTTAGCAGCACGGTTCTCCTCGACGCTCTCTTGATATCGCTGCCTTTTAACAGCACGGTTCTCCTCGAGGTCCTCTCCATATCGCTGCCTTTTAGCAGCACGGTTCTCCTCGAGGTCCTCTCCATATCGCTGCCTTTTAGCAGCACGGTTCTCCTCGAGGTCCTCTCCATATCGCTGCCTTTTAGCAGCACGCTTAGGTTCAATATTTGCGATGTAGCTCTCGCGTACAGAGGCCTTTTTTTTTCAGGATCGGCCTTGTAGCTCTCGCGTACAGAGGCCTTCTTTTTTTCAGGATCGGCCTTGTAGCTCTCGCGTACAGAGGCCTTCTTTTTTTCAGGATCGGCCTTGTAGCTCTCGCGTACAGAGGCCTTCTTTTTTTCAGGATCGGCCTTGTAGCTCTCGCGTACAGAGGCCTTCTTTTTTTCAGGGTCGGCCTTGTAGCGCTCTCGGGCTTTAGCCTTGTTCTCTTCTTGCTTTTGGAGGTATTCCGCTCGTTGCTTCGTTCTCTTCTTTCGATTACGCGAAGGCATTTTTAGAAAAACAACTTCACTAGCCAAAATAAGTAACGACTAAACTGACACCAAAATAAATTTTGTGCCTGTTGGAGTATTTATACTGCCTAAAATTATCCATACTCCTGTATTTAGAACATAGTAATATACCCATACCGTATATAGTACTTTTTCGTTGTAGCTTCTTTATTACCTTAAGGGGCACCGCGCCGGTAAATTCTGAAGCGATTGGTACTATCGCCGTTCTTTAAAACCATTCCTAGCGTGAGTTATACTTGACGGAGAAGAAGAAGAAGAAGAAGACGACGACGACCAACAATTTTTTGGGGCATGGGCACGAGAAACAGGTTCTTAGTTGGTCTAGAAGGGCATAGTTTTATGACATGAAACTAGCACCAAAACGTAGATCTTGGTGTTGTCGTTCGATTGCTGCAAAGAGAAAAGCTATCCGTTTCTTCGTTGTCCCTCGCGACGCAACTGAAAATTTTTAATGACATTCATGACTCCTCAATCAATCCTATATTGAACCTGCTGACGCAGGTTCAGATAACAATTATGTTGCACAATGTCAAATCACCACACTGTGAAGCGTTCAATAACGAATGTAGAAACGTTCATTTATACCATTATATAGATGTAGTTTTAGTAAGATAATTAATGACAATGTTACTTAAGGACCTTGTAGGAAAAATGTTTATGCCTGGACGGATGAAATGAGTTGCACCTAGATGCATCCTTATCTCAGTTAAAAAGTCGAGTTTCTTTTTCAAAATGATAGCCACAAACCTACATATGTAATTGGGACATAAAACATAGCTATACTCACCGGGTCTATAACCGCGACAAGTTATACGTCATAGATGCATGGTTAACTTTAGACAGCCGTAGAGCGGTACTGCTACCTAATTATACATTGCGTGTTTGTATGCCGTATCACAGCGCAGCTCCATATATGGTACATATACTTGCAACAAATCGATGATCTACGTCACGGCACTGTATTCGACATCCTATATAGCTAACGGCCCTTTCTCACTACCCGGTACACTTTTGGCAAGGCCGGTGTAGAAGCGATTTGGGCCCCCCAAGCGAAATGGCCCCCCCCCCCCCCGGCCCCAAAACGCTAGTGATTTGGACCCCCTCATGAGCCCCATTTCGCTAGGGTTTTGGGGCCCCGGGAGGGCTCCCTTTGCTAACATACAGTACATAGCATATACATGCACCATGCACTTTGCCGTCTGAAGCTTTCATGCATGCATGATGTCATTCAGTCTGCACGAACAACGTAAGTACACACGCATGCGTGCCACCTGCACACTCTCTCTAGTTATCCAGCTGCTATGAGCGTTACACGAGAGACTGTAGAGTGCGACGCGTCTGCTTCAAAGTACTCGTATATAGCGCTATTTTTGAATATGTCATGCACAAATGCGCTCTATCCGTCGGATGTGAGCAAGGAATACAAACGGGGACTTCAAAAGCGAGCTGCGTTTTTCAGTGTTGAAGCTGGTCATTTGTATTATGTAGGTGGCAAAACTAAACAACGCCCGAGGATGGTCATTGAAAAGGAGGAAGACCAACTGAAAATTGTAAAGACCGTTCATGAAGAAGGTCATCTGGTAGAGACAAAACGCTTGCTCAGATCAGCGACAGATACTACTGGCCTGAGCTGTACAATCAAGTGTGCTCCTACGTAAGTTACAATCATGGTTAAAGCATGCAAGTAGTTGATATTCTTTAACACCCCGATCAGTTCGTGTGAACGTTGTCAAAGGAGTTAAAGAAAGGTCATGCACCATTGCATCCAATCCCTGTAAAGGATGAAGTTTGGCATCAGATAGGAATAGACCTCATAGGCCCACTAGCTATCACACCTAGAGGTAATAAGTACATAATGACTGTGACTGACTTGGAACTAATGTGCGCATCGTAACAGAGAGCAATTGACTTGAATGAGTTATGATAGTGAAACGTTTAAATATGTTTTTAATGCATACAGCAATATTACAAAGCAGTTGTGTACTGAGCAACACATTTCCAAAGACACCTCATTAAAGCTATACGATAATGAGCTCAGATACCATACCGTAATATTTAATTATGGACTTTCTTTTCAGCCGTGGATACATGCATGTAGAGTGTACTTAATTTAATATCGACTAAAGCAGCAAAAACACCACGGCGAGAAGGATGGATAAGTCAGTTTGAGGGCTGCTGTACATGAACACTGATTATATACATTTCTACGAAAGACATGCACTTAAATTTTGCTTGACAATATAATAAATCATTATATTGTCGGCAACATATGAAAATTTAATAACATATATGGTGATAGAAAGAGGAGCCCTAGAAATTATAATGCAATAATAAAATTATAGTAACTTTCAATGTATTTAATTACGATTAATTGATTGTAGAGTTGCAGATTGATCGAATTAGTTGAACGTTAATTTTAATAATAAGTCGTCATGGAGCCGTATCGTGGCTTGCACATGTACTCGTATGTGCCCGTTGTAGCGCGGTCATGACAGCGCACGTACCACGTTACTGAACCTGGATCCACGCGATGCCGACCCCCCGCCTTTTACGCTACAGCCAACACAGTCCTTCCTGGAAACAGCTGGTAAGTCATTGACGCTGTACATGATCGGGTCATCACGGCTTCACATGAAAATGTTAGAAACGTCCAGGGTGGAAATTGATGAACTCCCAGGCAGCATTCCCTGGATTGTGTTCGATAAAGCCAGGGCGGTTGTAAAGCTTTTCCACACTAGGTCTGTAGCTAGTCAATTCTATGGTGGGAAAGCCTTGAACTCACTGGGTTGGCTCAGAGATTATATAGTAGGGGATTGGAAGCAGAGGCAATTAGCACTGATTATCGCGGCGCAACCTAAGTAGAAACCATTGAAGTGCTACTACCTAGGTAGAAACCATTGAAGTGCTAGTACCTGGCATAGGCAATGCCTGTGCTTCTCTTTTTCTCAAGTCCATCTAGGCAGATAAACAAGCTACACAATAGTATACAATATCATCTCAATAGGAAAAAAACTCGAGGAAACGATTGTCAAACACAAATACAGAATGCATGCAATAAATCACACTATAGTGTTTTCCTCAGGGCTTTTGACTTTTGGGTCGTCTTTTTTTGGGTCACCTTGTACCTCTCAACCAACGCACTAGCCATTGAATAACTATCCATAGATCAATGATCATTTCAAGGATAGTGGTGGTTACTTCGTCACTCCACGAAGCAGTTTATTCTTTTCCAAGCAATCATAGCAAGCCCATTGCAGCTGTTCATTGAAAGTCAAGTCAATGAGACAGTGACACCAGGATTGCCATCAACCAATAGATCAACTTTGCTCAATGTCAGTGGGACACTGCAAAGCATAACCCCTGTGGTGGCAGTGGAAGCAGAGACAACCGGTGTGAAAGATAAGTGAGAGATGGTACACTGCACTTCATGAATTGGGCTAGTGGAAACGACACTGTGAGAGGAGAATACTCAGAAGGCGGGGTATGGCTACAGTCAGAGTATGTATCTCTGATTGGACAAGGTGAAAATAGAGCCCAGTAGACGCTTGAGACCATGAGTGTCACAGGCTTTCTCTTTTGCTGGTCTGTATATTTTCGAACTCTTCCAAGTCGAAACTTTGACCCACCCATGCCTGATCTCTGCTGAAACCAAATAAATTTGTATTGGAATATGCATAGGTGTTGAACTAAGTCCTTATTATTATCACTGACCTAACAAAATCAAGATTTAGGTGTCACTTTCAAACGCGTGTATAGTAACCACGCAACGCACTTGGGGCTATATCCAGTGTACGGCTAGTAGTATTGGAAAAAGCATATGAAGGAAAGTCTTGTCGTGCAACCAACCGTCGAAACATCCCGGGCAAACAAATCGGTTAAAAAACACATAACACTATCCTACACAAGCAAGGATTTGTTTAAAGCTTAAAACTTTCATCAAACCACTATACTACATCCGTAAGATACTTATAGCGTAAAGAATAGGCTAAAGCTTTTACCAGATGCGAGCGGTTACCCGGGCAAAAAAGATTCCATCCTTTCACTACTTTCAAGCGGAAAACTAACGACTATGGATTAGGCTAACGCAATATGAATTCATAAGTCAAAAGAGTATTCATAGAACTATTCGTTGGCCGCATTATTGCAAGATTTTGGCTTACTTTGTAAGAGATTCGAACGAAAATCAGAGTCCTTCTCCAAAAAATCCACCCCTTTTCACAAGTTTAGAGGTGTGATTATTATCACTATTACCTCGGATGTCCCGCGCATAGGTATAGCGCACGTGATGTGCTTCCAATCCCTCTATTATATAATCTCTAGTTGGCTTTCATTGTGTCTGTGCTTCGGCATGCGCGCATCATGAAACATGAATGTGTGACGGGGATTTGACGAAATATTGAATGGCCTACATGTCCATGCATCAGCTACTCTGATTCTCTTTATAGGCGTGTACACGAGGACGGACGTCACGAGCAGATGCTCTGTGTGGTGTGGGCACGAGGCCATCGGAAGTTGCACGCGTGGACCAACTTCCAAATGATGGCTGACAGGCCTCTCAACATGGCTACCAGATACTTCACCTTTCCTGATGACATCATTCCTGTGTGGACTGTGAGAGTATGGGGAGGGTGTGGTGATGGGGAGCAGGGTGGGTGTGGACTGTGTGTGGTGTGGTGATGGGGAGGAGGGGAGGTGGGACTTAAAGGTGTGATCAATGTCTCTCCCTTAACTCCTTTCAATCGTGTTGCCATGGCAATAGAACCTTGCAATGTTGTATTTGCAGGACTTCAATGAAAGAATCTGTGGCTCTCCATGCCATAGCCTCAGCCTGGTCCCTCATCCGTCTGGTTGTGGTCTGTAAGTCAGCTAGTGCTTATCTGCTGCACATCTTGTATCATTGAGTCAGTGTGTGTGTACACCGTTGAGAAGCAAACTGCTTTGATTTCAGCTACTAGAGCTAAGGTACAGGAGATGTTTTCAGGGTTTATAAAGCACATTTGGATTGTTGGATTTTTAATTATGTCATAGAGAATTAGATATTAAATGTAGACATTGAAATCAAAATCACTTTGAATATGCATGCATATGTGTTAACTAGTAATAATTGCTGGGGGTGTGGGTCTTTGACTTCTTGTTTGCAGGTGCTGCCTCGACAGACGCACAAGCTATTCTCGTATCACTATTCCCTTGAGTCTTACCAGGGAGGCTTGGAGAGGCATCTGCTGAAAGAGGGGAAGTGTTTTGAGACCTTGTTGCACAACCCTGTGAGCCCCATCCCCTGTTCTGTGTGTTGTGTGTGTGTGTGTGTGTGTGTGTGTGTGTGTGTGTGTTTGTGTGTGTGTGTGTGTGTGTGTGTGTGTGTTGTGTGTGTGTGTGTGTGTGTTTGTGTGTGTGTGTGTGTGTGTGTGTGTGTGTGTGTATTTAAAGCATGCCCCTCATCTTCCCTCCTTTTCCTTCCTTCCTCTCTCCCTTCTCCTCTCCCTCTTCCCCTCGTTCCCTTTCTCCCTCCCTCCTCCCCTCCCTCCTCCCCTCTCCCTCCTTTCCTCTCTCCACTCCCCTTCTCTCCCCTCCCCTCTCCCCTCCCCTCCCTCCTCCCCTCCCTCCCTCCCTCCCTCCCTCCCTTGCCATCACCATACATGGTCAGGTATGTGTTTCAGGTGGATAGTGGGGTCATGTCACTGGACATCCATCCAGAGCACCCTTACCTCATCGCTGTGGGGTTGTGTGATGGCACAGTAGCTGTGTACACACTCAAGGACAAGGGCTCCAATCCTCTGTACAGATCAACCGCTAAGACTGGGAAACACACTGACCCTTGTGGCAGGTAACACATTTAGGTAGAGTAATAGAGAAATTTATATTAGTGCCCAAGCTATGGGGACAGTTCTGTTGTAGCTTCAATTATTCAGATTACAATTGGAGGTTGGTCCATATGTGAACAATTCTGAAGAGTGCTTCTACTAAAACAAAGGCCAGCCAGTTGTGGCCAAGAATGCAAAGACAAGATCAGTCTAATCTTGTCTGCATCTTTGGCCACAACTGGCTGGCCTTTGTTTTAGTAGAAGCATTTTTCTGATTTGTTCAACCTCCATATGATGGCTGACAGTCCTCTCCAAATGGCTACCAAATACTTCACCATCTTTCCTGATGACATCATTCCTGTGTGGACTGTGAGTGGTGTGGTGATGGGGCTGGTGTGGATTGTGAGTGGTGTGATGGGGAGGAGGGGAGGGTTGACTGAGTGGTGCGTGTGGTGTGTGATGTGTTAAATTAAACTGTATACTCATGAATGCATGTAATCATACAGGTACCATCGACGCTGTACATGTATGATGTGATCCTCCCCCCTCTTCTCTCTTTCCCTCCTCCTCCCCTTCCCCCTCTTCTCTCTCTCCTCCCCTCCCTCCCTCCTCCCTCCTCCCCCTCCCGATCCTCCAGTGGTCATAGAGGCTCTAGCAGGTGCCTCTCCAGTGAACGAAGGCACAGTGTGTGTTGTGTGTCCTCTGGTCCCAGTGTGAGGGATGTATTGTGTGTCCTCTGGTCCCAGTGTTAGGGATGTGTTGTGTGTCCTCTGGTCCCAGTGTAAGGGATATGTTGTGTGTCCTCTGGTCCTAGTGTAAGGGATGTGTTGGGTGTCCTCTGGTCCCAGTGTGAGGGATGTGTTGCGTGTCCTCTGGTCCCTGTGTGAGGGATGTGTTGTGTGTCCTCTGGTCCCTGTGTGAGGGATTTGTTGTGTGTCCTCTGGTCCCAGTGTAAGGGATGTGTTGTGTGTCCTCTGGTCCCAGTGTGAGGGATGTGTTGTGTCCCAGTATAAGGGATGTGTTGTGTGTCCTCTGGTCCCAGTGTGAGGGATGTGTTGTGTCCCAGTATAAGGGATGTGTTGTGTGTCCTCTGGTCCCAATTTGAGGGATGTGTTGTGTGTCCTAGTGTGAGGGATGTGTACCATCAAGACTGTATATGTATGGTGTGATCCTCCCCCTCCCCTTCCCACCTCTCCCTCTCCTCCCTCCCCTTTCCATCTCCCTCCATCCCTCCCTCCCTCCCTCCCTCCCTCCCTCCCTCTCCTCCTCCCTCCCTCCCTCCCTCCCTCCCTCTCTCATTTGAACTCCACCCCTCCCTCCACCCCTCCCTCCCTCTCCTCCCTCCCTCCTTCCCTCCCTCTCCTCCCTCCCTCCCTGTCTCCAACTCCACCCCTCCCAGAATGATACAGGAGCTGTGAGGTCACTCCTAGCTGGTCCGGGCAGCATGAATGCCTTCACCACCTTTGTGAAGACCCGGGTGATATGTTCCTCCAGTACCGGGTGACATGTTCCTCCAGTACCGGGTGACATGTTCCTCCAGTACCGGGTGACATGTTCCTCCAGTACCGGGTGACATGTTCCTCCAGTACCGGGAACATGAATGACCTAGGTCGCCTTACTACTATGACAACCTACGTAAGGATGAGGGGGCCAGGGGGGGGGGGGGGGGGGAGGAGGCACACCTCTCTGTATGCATGACAACATGTACTCTATACTTTCAGTTTTGCTTTCTGATTCATAAGTTTTGCTCATACTACATATGTACGTGTACTTGATATAGATTGTTGTTATATACATGTATGTTCTTTGGTTTGAAACAAATGTTACTTACGTGTGATTCCATTTAGAGAGCACCTTTCTCGTTAAAAGTGGTTCTTTTGACGACTCACAGCCATCTCAGATGCACCTGTATGGCGTCTTTACCTCACCAAGGTAACGTTTTCTTACATTTTGGGTTTTGTGACCAAATTAAATTGCAAGAACAACTTGATATTTCAGTCTTATTATATTCCTCTCTCACCCACGCCTCCCCTATACCAATGATGGTAGCTTTGGTCCTGTGGGATCTGCAGTGTGTTGTCTTTAACTATGCAACCATGGCCAACGTTTTCCAGACGTCTAGCTTTGTGGTCCGGGACACCACCACTCTTGTCTTCAACTCGGTTACTTGTGCGCCTGTGGACGTAAGTGGATGCACAGAAATATGATAAAGTGTGGACTGTGGTGTGGTATGGGGAAGAGAGGAGGGTGTGGACTGTGGTGTGGTATGGGGAAGAGAGAAGGGTGTGGACTGTGGTGTGGTATGGGGAAGAGAGGAGGGTGTGGACTGTGGTGTGGTATGGGGATAAGAGGAGGGTGTGGACTGTGGTGTGGTATGGGGAAGAGAGGAGGGTGTGGACTGTGGTGTGGTATGGGGAAGAGAGGATGGTGTGGACTGTGGTGTGGTATGGGGAAGAGAGGAGGGTGTGGATTGTGGTGTGGTATGGGGAAGAGAGGAGGGTGTGGACCGTGGTGTGGTATGGGGAAGAGAGGAGGGTTGGACTGTGGTGTGGTATGGGGAAGAGAGGAGGGTGTGGTCTGTGGTGTGGTATGGGGAAGAGAGGAGGGTGTGGACTGTGGTGTGGTATGGGGAAGAGAGGAGGGTGTGGTCTGTGGTGTGGTATGGGGAAGAGAGGATGGTGTGGACTGTGGTGTGGTATGGGGAAGAGAGGAGGGTGTGGACTGTGGTGTGGTATGGGGAAGAGAGGATGGTGTGGACTGTGGTGTGGTATGGGGAAGAGAGGAGGGTGTGGATTGTGGTGTGGTATGGGGAAGAGAGGAGGGTGTGGACCGTGGTGTGGTATGGGGAAGAGAGGAGGGTTGGACTGTGGTGTGGTATGGGGAAGAGAGGAGGGTGTGGTCTGTGGTGTGGTATGGGGAAGAGAGGAGGGTGTGGACTGTGGTGTGGTATGGGGAAGAGAGGAGGGTGTGGACCGTGGTGTGGTATGGGGAAGAGAGGAGGGTGTGGACTGTGGTGTGGTATGGGGAAGAGAGGAGGGTGTGGTCTGTGGTGTGGTATGGGGAAGAGGGGAGGGTGTATAATGTACTCTTGGGTTCCTTTTTGCAGAAACGATCCCACATGTATGCTTAATACATGTATGTACATGTACATGTAGTTCTGGTGTGAGGAAGAGGTTGCATGGGGAGGGGTAAGGGAGGGGAGGGTATGGAAAGGTAAGGAGGGGAGGGTAGGGAGGGGAGGGGTAAGGAGGAGAGGGGTAGAGAGGGGAGGGATAGGTAGGAGAGGGGTAGGAGGAGAGGGGTAGGGAGGAGAGGGGTAGGGAGGGGAGGGGTAGGGTAAAGAGGGGTAGGGAGGGGAGGGGTAGAGAGGAGAGGGGTAGGGAGGAGAGGGTTAGAGAGGAGAAGGGTAGGGAGGAAAGGGGAGGGAGGGGAGGGGTAAGGAGAGGAGAGGGGTAGGGAGGGGAGGGGTAGAGAGGAGAGGGGTAGGGAGGAGAGGGAGGGGGTAGGGAAGAGAGGGGTAGGGAGGAGAGGGTAGGGAGGGGGAGGGGGTAGGGAGAAGAGGGGTAGGGAGGAGAGGGGTAGGGAGGAGAGGGGTAGAGAGAGGGAGGGGTAGGGAGGAAAGGGTAGAGAGGAGAAGGGTAGGGAGGAGAGGGGTAGGGAGGGTAGGGGTAGGAGGAGAGGGTAGAGAGGAGAAGGGTAGGGAGGAAAGGGTAGGGAGGGGAGGGGTAAGGAGAGGAGAGGGGTAGGGAGGGGAGGGGTAGAGAGGAGAGGGGTAGGGAGGAGAGGGGAGAGGAGGGGGAGGGAGGAAAGGGTAGGGAGGGGAGGGGTAGGGAGGAGAGGGGTAGGGAGGAGAGGGGTAAGGAGAGGAGAGGGGTAGGGAGGAGAGGGGTAAGGAGAGGGGTAGGGAGGGGAGGGGGTAGAGAGGAGAGGGGTTAGAGAGGAGAGGGGTAGGGAGGAGAAGGGTAGGGAGGAGAGGGGTAGGGAGGGTAGGGGGAGGGAGAGGGGAGGAGAGGGGTAGGGAGGAGAGGGGTAGGGAGGAGAGGGGTAGGGAGGAGAGGGGTAGGGAGGAGAGGGGTAGGGAGGAGAGGGGTAGGGAGGGGAGGTGTAAGGAGGGGAGGGGTAGGGAGGAGAGGGGTAGGGAGGAGTAGGGAGTTGATGGACAGCGGGAGGTGATGGATAGAGGGAGGTGATAGGAGAGAGGGAGGTGATGGAGAGAGGGAGGTGATGGAGAGAGAGATGTGATGGAGAGAGAGGGAGGTGATGGAGAGAGAGGAGGTAATGGAGAGAGGGAAGTGATGGAGAGAGGAGGTGATGGAGAGAGGGAGGTGATGGAGAGAGGGCAGGAAAGTTCAGTGAACAATCAAAATGTGGTCCATAAATTGACTGGGAAGTGGAATTTGAATTAATTTGTTTGGTTTGTATTTTTAATAAAGGGTGATAGATGTGGTGAGGAAGATGGAGGCAGTCGGGTAAGAAGATGGAGACACCTCAAATCCCGTGGTCATCAAGGACTGTGGAATGGCGTTACAATGTGTGGCTCTCTCAAAGTGTGTCTATTTTGTTGTGGTTGCCCCTTGGCATTTGTACATGTGTCCATCATCATTTGTTCCTTGGAGTTTTGTAAATAAACATGTGTTGTGAGCTGGTCTCTCTTGTATGAGCCATTTCGCTGTCTAATAAATCACACCTGTTCAGTGGTTAGAAAGCTGACTGTTCTTTTTGTGTCAACAAAATGGCAGTTAAAAATTACTAAACCATACTAATAACTTCCAGTGGTCCTAACCTCATGCATGCAGTACTTGTGATATTAACCCTTTATGTTGTCAATACCACTGACACAACTGACGCACTACATCTTCACCACACCCACATCTTTCCTGCCATGCCTTCGTCTCATACCCAGACCTAACTTTATGCAGTCATGGGTGGATTACATCGTGAGTAAGGTCTAATGAACTTCAGTACTCAATTCACCAGAATGTTGGTGAACCTTCGCCATTTTAGCAGGTGGTGGCTGCAAATGGATGACAGAGGAAGAGGTTTAGTGTGTAAGCTATACAAATACACTCCTGTCTGCCAGAGCTGTGCCTTGTACCATGAATTCAAGTCTGCCTTGATAGGACACAAAATACTGTCTCCATTTAGCTAGGCCAACCACTGGCTATGTGTGGACTTGTCCAGCTGAATGTCCATCTCCCCTCCCTCCCTCCCATTGCCACACCCCTTACCCCCCATTGCCACACCCCTTACCTCCCATTGCCACACCCCTTACCTCCCATTGCCACACCCCTTACCTCCCATTGCCACACCCCTTACCTCCCATTGCCACACCCCTCCCTATGCCACACCCCTTACCTCCCATTGCCACACCCCTTACCTCCATTGCCACCTACATCCCCCCTTACCTCCCTGACTGCCACACCCCCTTACCTCCCTGACTGCCACACCCCTTACCTCCCTGACTGCCACACCCCTTACCTCCCTGACTGCCACAACCCTTACCTCCCTGACTGCCACAACCCTTACCTCCCTGACTGCCACACCCCTTACCTCCCTGACTGCCACACCCCTTACCTCCCTGACTGCCACACCCCTTACCTCCCATAGCCACACCCCTTACCTCCCTTTGCCACACCCCTTACCTCCCATAGCCACACCCCTTACCTCCCTTTGCCACACCCCTTACTTCCCATTACCACACCCCTTACCTCCCATAGCCACACCCCTTACCTCTCATTGCCACACCCCTTACCTCCTGTCAAGGATTTTGTTCATCTTCTCTGCTTCTATCCTCTCCAACACACTTTGCTGGGGCTGATCTGGACTGACAGACTTCCTGGGGGATATTAGAGCTCTCGATGAAAATCCCAATCCCCATGGTCACTTCCTTTGCCCTCCCTCCCTCTCTCCTTCCCTCCCTCTCTCCTTTCCTCCCTCTCTCCTTCCCTCCCTCTCTCCTTCCCTCCCTCTCTCCTTCCCTCCCTCTCCTCCCTCTCCTCCCTCTTCTCACCGCTCCTCCTGAGGTGTCTCTGATGTCAGCAGTGGGGGGATCATTTTTGCATGTTTGTGTTGCTCAACTTGCACTGTAAGAGGGGTGATGGTGGATGTGATGGAGGAGTGATGGTGGAGATGAAGGAGTGATGGGGATTGATGGAGGGGGGTAATGGAGGAGTGATGGTGGGGTGATGGAGGAGTGATTGGAGGAGTGATGGAGGAGTGATGGAGGAGTGATGGAGGAGTTGGAGAAGTGATGGAGGGGTGATGGAGGAGTGATGGAGGAGTGATGGAGTTATGAAGGAGTGATGGAGGAGCGATGGAGGAGTGATGGAGGAGCGATGGAGGAGTGATGGAGGGGTGATGGTGGAGTGATGGAGTGATGGTGGGGTGATGGAGGAGCGATGGAGGAGTGAAGGAGTGATGGTGGGGTGATGGAGGAGTGATGGAGAAGTGATGGAGGAGTGATGGAGTGATGGTAGGGTGATGGAGAAGTGATGGTGGAGTGATGGAGGAGTGATGGAGGAGTGATGGAGGGGTGATGGAGGAGTAATGGAGGAGTGATGGAGGAGTGATGGGGGAGTGATGGTGGAGTGATTGAGTGATGGTGGGGTGATGGAGGAGCGATGGAGGAGTGAAGGAGTGATGGTGGGGTGATGGAGGAGTGATAGAGAAGTGATGGAGGAGTGATGGAGGAATGATGGAGTGATGGAGTGATGGAGGAGTGATGGAGTGATGGAGGAGTGATGGAGTGATGGAGGAGTGATGGAGTGATGGAGGAGTGATGGAGGAGTGACAGTGGGGTGATGGTGGAGTGAAGGAGGAGTGATGGAGGAATGATGGGAGGAGTGATGAAGGAGTGATGGTGGAGTGATGGAGGAGTGATGAAGGTGTGTGATGGAGGAGTGATGGTGGAGTGATAGAGGAGTGATGGCGTGATGGAGTGTGATGGTGGGGGTGATGGACGAGTGATGGAAGAATGATGGAGTGATGGTGGGGTGATGGAGAAGTGATGGAGGAGTGATGGAGGAGTGGAGGAGTGATGGAGGGGTGATGGAGCAGTGATGGTGGAGTGATGGAGGAGAGTGATGGAATGATGGAGGAGTGATGGAGGAGTGATGGAGGAGTAATGGAGGAATGATGGAGGAGTGATGAAGGAGTGATGGTGGAGTGATGGAGGAGTGATGAAGGTGTGATGGAGGAGTGATGGTGGAGTGATAGAGGAGTGATGGCGTGATGGAGTGTGATGGTGGGGTGATGGACGAGTGATGGAAGAATGATGGAGTGATGGTGGGGTGATGGAGAAGTGATGGAGGAGTGATGGAGGAGTGGAGGAGTGATGGAGGGGTGATGGAGCAGTGATGGTGGAGTGATGGAGGAGTGATGGAATGATGGAGGAGTGATGGAGGAGTGATGGAGGAGTAATGGAGGAGTGATGGAGGAGTGATGGAGGAGTGACGGTGGGGTGATGGAGGAGTGATGGTGGAGTGAAGGAGGAGTGATGGAGGATTGATGGAGGAGTTATGGTGGGGTGAATGAGAAGTGATGGAGGAGTGTTGGGAGGAGTGATGGAAAAATTATTTCACTGAGTGTCACTGCAGCGATGACTAATTACGCTTTTCTATCATCTGATTTCAAATCATAATTTTATTATTATTACTGATTTGCAGGTTAGTCCACCTGGTAAGAAGCCAGCCCCTCTCTGTCTGGCCACTGATTCCTTGCAGCTGTTCGATAGTGATGTCAGACAGTGTTTTAAAGACTGCTTTGTGTTGTACTCCTCTGATTCCACATGGCAACAGGCTCAGTTTGGTCTGTCCTTTGGTTGCTTTGATTTGTGCTTTCTTCCTCACCATTCATATGCAGCCTATATTGCTTCTGTGTGCTCCTCCAGTTTGGATACAGGGATAACCAGTAATTTGCCCAGGCACTTTGGTGCTCTTTTTAACAGCCATGCTCTTCCATCTGATGCCATATCTGCACACTCTGTATTATTTCAACGTAGCCTGATGACATAATTTGGAAGCGAGGGGACGAAGCTTACCACGTATGAACGTTAGAAAGTTGCTCTAATAATATAACTATCTTGTAAAACTTGGAAACCTTCCTTCCATGCAATAAGCTGAAAAGGTCTTGTCAATAATCAAATCAATCAAATCAAGCTCATAATCGATTACTGTAGGACCAATTGATTTGGAATGGTGCCCACTCCCGCACCCACCCGGTATAAATGATTAATAATATGCAGTGTTTTCTTTTTATTTTCTCGTTGCTGTATGTACGGCTTTCACTGTCAATTGTGCTATCACTGGCGCTATCACTGATGGTTACTTAATATTCATTCATGAATATTATTTAGCCCCCCCCCCCCCCCTCCCCCAATTTTGGTGTTAGACTACGGCCATGCTTTTGAATCCCTCCCTTATTTCGGTAATTGGTAATTGACTGCGGCAGAGATACTGTATACATTATCTCTGGCTACGGCCATGCTTGAATCTTGCACTCAGAAAGGGAATCCTTGGCTCATTAATTAAATGCGGCGTTCAATATTTATAATTATAGCTGCACGTATACATGTATTTGTATTAAAAAGATCTAGCTATCTTTCGATATCGTTGGAGTATCGACGACTTATGGTTGATCAAGGTAGTGATGTGTTTGAATAATGTCTAATGTCCTGAAGCCAGCACGTTTCCAGTGAAGTCCTCTGAGGCGGCGTGACAGAGACGCGGCTTTTAGCTGCTTATATTTTAAGGGCTTGTGTTTCTGCAATGAACGTGAGAAGTCTTGTTTCCACAATGCGAAGAGTTGGGGAGCAAAAAGGAGTGGGGCTCTATGTTTGTAATTGTGCAACATGCAAGTCTGCCAAGAGGGCATGCTTCTATATTCGTATTCAGCAGTATGTAGGCATCATAACATGTATGGGACTAGTACTGCTGAGGGCCAATGACATGGACAGAGAAGACTGTACATGTGGAGAAGAAAATAGCTCATGGGAAACCCAGAGTGTCACATTATATGGTGTGTTCCATAGATGGTGTATCAATGGGTTTAACTGCTCACGGCTTGTTACGCTCGACATCAGTAGATATTGACATTACATGGTGAACAATGGGTTTATGAACAAGTCAAGATTGTAAGCTCCAGAAGATGTGTAAATCATTTTGTCCGCTTGCATATTCTGGAAGAAAAGTTCATCATACGGCCATATGTTATTGAGTTTCCACGATAAGTAGCCCAAAATGATCAGTTTTAATATGTGATCTTATACGTTGCAATTTGTATGATTTGAATACTGATGTAACGATGAGTTACTTGTACAATGGTTTGGTATTATCAAATTAGTTGACTGTATGATAACTTTTAAAATCAAAGTGTGATTTACTGCACCGCTGAATCTAAATGTTTGATTTGTAATCGAATTAAAATCATGTCGCTAATCAGGAGCGGTTACCAGTTGCGCTAAAGCTGAACTAGATTTGTAATCAAATTTATAAACTATTGTTTGAATTTACAACCAGCAATTCATTTATGTATTCCTCGATATGAGTGAAATCTTACGTATAATCAAATCATCGATCTGATGAGTGTTTTCCTCTGTGCATCAAATCCTCAACCACACCTTGAACCTTGTACAAGTTGCTCTGTGCATCGGGTTTTCTAATAGCGCAGTGAACCATCTGACATCACACTTTGATCAGTATGTATGTCAATCATATGTGCCTCCCCTACTGGCCCGCAGGTGTTTGACCCCTTCCACCTTCTTCTCCAGCGTGATTGATCTGGCTGCTACAGAAGCCAAGGTTCCCTCGATATCTGTTTAACTCATTAACTGCATCCTTTGTGTGCATATCTACATACCTTACTTTGCACCATTTCTTATTCACATTGGTGTATTACGAGGAAAAAAACAACAATTAAATTAACTTACACCATCCCTTATCACCCCCCATTGTGACTATCTATGCGATGGCCACATTGTAATAGGCATCTTTGAATTCCTCCAAGCGTGCTTTGGAGAATCCTACATGTATATATTACGAACGCATAGCGTGATTCTTTATTCTCCCTTATTATACCTGAAAACACATTGTTTTTTAAAACATGACAATGACCATTTATGGTTCTGACCTCCGTCTTACGCATGCGCACTAAGTGAAAAAAATTTTTTTTTAATTTTTTCTTTTTTTCTTCATAATAATAATAATAATATAAATCAAGTAATTACATTGCAAGGATACATGATGTATACTTATGTGAACTAAAGGCGGCAGTCAGACAGTAAACTAAAGAATAGATGAGACCTGTGCAACCTTTGTAATCAGGTCGACGGGGGAGTGGTTAAAGGCATGGCCTATAGTTGATCGAGCTCCTCTGATGCACATGATGGAGGAGCGTAGAAGGGAGAAGGAAGAGATGGCATCGAATCCAGGCCATGGTTGAACTATAAGAGTGGCCCCACTTTGCTGAGAACTGGGCAGCAGTGCGTTTGTAAACCACTGTGGCCTCCCTTCCTAAGCCTCCAGTGGCAGAGAAGATGAGTGGGGTGAAGGAGGCATGCTCAACTTTGAGGATCCGACACGCTCGTAGGCTCGTTTCTTTGAGGTCTCATGGGGTGCGGTAACAGGCAGATGGTTGAGGTCGTCTATTTGAGGGGGCGTAGGGGTTGAAAACCTTTACGTCAAAGAATGCCCTCTCAAAACGACTTCCCCAGAATCCATCTGCTGCTACATCAAGTCGAGCACCATCCTGGAAGTTGGCTGATGCAGCATAGGTGTGAACCTCACCTCTGATGGGTTGAAAATGAGGCTCAGTGAAACGTTGTGGCAGATTTCTGACAGGAGATAGGCAGTATAGTCTCTGATCTCATTGTGCCTGATGGAAGGAAAGCCACCTTTTGGACATGACAGTGCATGCTCAACAGAGAAGGCAGCACCACAGGCACAGCTGGAGGGCATGTCGGCAGGTAACCAGCCATATCTAAGAGCTAATGCATCATCATAAGATTTGAATACTGATGTAATGGTGAATTGTACAATGGTTTGGTATTATCAAAGTATATGATAGCTTTTAAAATCAGAGAGTGATTTACTGCACCGCTGAATCTAAATTTGTCACTAATCAGGAGCGTGATTCAGTTACCAGTTGCGCTAACTCAAGAACTTGATTTGTAATCAAATGGTAAACTATTGTTTGAATTTACAACCAACAAATCATTTATGTATTCCTCGAATAGGAGTGAAATCCTACGTATAATCAAAACATCGATTTGATGAGTATTTTTCTCTGTGCATCAAATCCTCAACACACCTTGAACCTTGTACAAGTTGCTCTATGCAGGGCTTTTGTAATAATGCAGTGAACCACCTGACATCATTTATTAAAACACTTCAATGAGTAAGCATGTGCCTCCTACTGGCCCGTGGGTGTTTGACCCCTTCCACCTCCTTCTTCACCCTCCTTACACCATCCCTCGTCACCCACCACTGTGACCATGCGATGGCCAAATTCCATCTTTGTATTACTCATTGGTAAACCCTACATGTATATAATATCAGCATGATTCTTTTGTCACAGTAATACTGTACCCCTTACATCTGAAAACATTGTTGTTTTTTAAAACATGACAATGACCATTTATGGTTCATTCGTGGCATCTGACCTCCGTCACTACGCATGCGCACAAAGTGCACAAATGCCCATAAAAAGTAAGAGCGCAGATACATTTGCCATTTCCAGCAGTTGTTATTACTAGGTCTCGTAGGCTGTCGCTATTCGTTGTGTATGCCGTTTTTGTTCTTGAAGTGGGCAACCAGGTCGGTCTGTTTGTTGTGTGTCTGTAGACTGTACGTCTTGACTTGCTGGTAGAATTTAGCAAAGTTAGTAAATGCTGAGAAAGACGTTCGAAATGGCAACTGTACTGTGTCTATGGACCCTGTAGGGATTGTTGAGTAGCCTATGGACGCAGATTTGCCCCACCTATTAGCACGTCCTATTAGCGGTAAAGAGCTCCACTACCCTAGTGTGCGTGTCGCCCAGTTGGTGATTCTTGCAGCTATTGAAAGTGTGTAGTAGGTCACAAGAGATGCCTTTACCTCCTTTATAGACGAAAATGCTTAAGTATTGACAAATCCAGCTTAGTGGGACCAGAATGGGGTGCGCTTGAGGTGCATATTGAGTGGATAAGGTAGCTGTGAGCATTAGAGGCAGTTTCCCAAGACGCTAGAGTGTGATTAGACTGTACGTCTTGACTTGCTAGCAGCATTCAGCTAGGTAGTGAAAAAGGTCACACAGAAACAAATTTAAAAATGCGTTTTTATATCTTCAGATCGTAGTAGCTTTAAAGAAAAGCTAAAGTAGCCCTTGGAACCAGATTTGTAAATGTAGAGCGTAGATACCTTTGAGGGTAGCCTTTGAGTAGCCCTTGGAAACAGATTTGCTCAGCGTTCTAGTTGTAAAGAGCGCCATTATCAGAAAAGATTGAACCTTTGTGTGTCTATTGTCCAGTAGTGATTCCCGCAGCTATTGAAGGTGTGTGTGTGGTAGTCTCGTACCCAGACCCACCATGACGTAAGTGTTTATCGCTTACAGTATAAACACTACGACAGGTGGGTCTGGGAATATCGTCGAACATTTTTGTTCCAGCGTCCCTGATTTTTGACGACGGAAGTTTACATCTAAATTTAGATTTACGTAATATCCGTGCTCACACAAATTAATTTGCAACCACTCAACTTTTACGATGAACCACTGCAAAGTATGCTCAACCCCTGTTATGCAACGAAAGAACAGAAAGAAGCTTGGAGTGCTGTCGACGAATTGCTGCATCAACAAATTGGTGGATCTAGCTACGCAGTCGGGTTGGGACCATGAAGATGCGCGAAAAAAATTTGCGGTCCAAGGCTATGTGTGTTTGACGTGTTATCGTACTGTTGATAAGTGTTCATCTTTGGAGAGTTTACTTCAAACACAGACACACAGACAACATTGGTCCTTGTACAATCACCATCCTTGGCGCCTAGGCACCTGCTCGCTTTGTCTGATCTAGTTGTGATATCACTCTTATGACAGCTGTCACATTATCAGCAGTGCTAACATGTGGGGTGCTGAATACTTTAGCAGCTGTCCCTACATAATCACTTCTCACACAAAGGGGATGAATGATAGTTGGACAGGAAAGCTTTACATTTACAATCAGTGCACTCACAGTTCTTTCACAACATGCACAACCCATAACTTGTGCTGTTGAACAGACAAAGTAAGAGCATAATAATAGAATGCCTGCACATCTGTTGTTGAACACTACTTCTTCATTTCTTTTGAGGTAGTTCTAATGCTGAGGTCAGATTTGTTTACATAAATTACTGCACTAGATGCCTGACCATTTCACCCAGCTCTACCACATCGGCAGAAGGCCTCCAGTGAATAACCTGGTTGACACCTGCACAATCTATCCCCATACCAAATGCAATAGTGCATACTACTATGCGATAAGAGGCAGTTGCACAGGAGAATGATTTTACAATGCTTTCCTGAATCTCCTTTTGGGTGACACTAGTGTACATGTCCACTAGTCTGAATTTGGACATATTATAGGCCATGCAGATATCGGCTAGTAAATTCATGCATCAGAGTGGAGAGGTAACAGTCATATATTGATGCACAGACTTCACATCGCCGACAGAAGATGATAACTCGGGGCATTTTGGTTCATTACATAACTTAGCAGCAAGTGGGGCAAACGTTTCCTCTACAATTCCTCTTTCTTTCGAATTCACCCAGTAGGACATATTGGCCTTGTCTGGGACATGGCAATGATGACAGGATCTTTCATTCCTAGAATGCAATGTATTTTCTTCCTAGTTGTGACTGTGGCGAGAGTAAAGGTGAAACAACGACAACAATGGTGCCTTCGCTGCCGCGTAAGTGGTCAAATGCAACGGTAGAACAGGCATAAATAAGGGACTTTCCACTTCCAGTAGCCAGACTAACAAAGACGTCATTCCCTTGCAAGAATTTCTTTGCAGCGTGCAATTGTTGCTCTCGAAGATCATGGTATCCTAATCTACGGGCAGCATGCAATATTGACTCCTCTATCGGGCCTTCATCCGACATCGCAAATGCCAAATTGCGTTGAGTATTAGTTATATCATATACCAGCACATTACGCAACATTACGTAAATCTAAATTAGAAGTAAACTTCCGTCTCAAAATCAGGGGACGCTGGAACAAAAATGTTCGACGATATCCCAGACCCACCTGTCGTAGTGTTTATACTGTAAGCGATAAACACTTACGTCATGGTGGGTCTGGGTACGAGACTATGTGTGTGGGGTCAGATGAGATATCTGTACCTCCTTTATCGCTGAATAAATACAATCCAGCTTGGTAGGTTAGGTGGGACCCGTATTTGTTGTGGCAGAGAAGCTTGAGATACGTATTTTGGGAGGATAAGGTAGCTGTGAGCATTGGAAGGAGCTAGCCGACAGTGTCTCCAAGACGCTGGAATGATAGGCAGACCTCTTGTAACCGTACGTAGCTACAAGGACTACCCCAACTATCCGTACTGGTCGCCATTAGTCCGGTTGGCCGTGTCCAGATGAGCCTATTGGTGTAGTAAAGAGAAGCGTGAAGTGTGTGTGGTTGTGTGGTGTGGACCTCGTGGTGCGTACGAGCTAGCTAGCTCCCTGAACGTGCTGTCTTTCCATTAACTATTAATCATTTCTTTTCTTTAGAACATAAAAATGTTGAGTTTCGCAACTTGTGCGAATGTGCCTGTGCGAGGTGGTCGAGGAGCTGGTGGTGGTGGTCTAGTGGAGGTGGAGGGTAGGGTTGTGTGGGGAGGATATGAAGGAGTGTACATGTTGGATGAGGCGCGGTCTAAGTGGAGTAGAGTGGCTGATGGTGGTAAGTGGGGGGCACACTAGCTGTGTGCGGAGGAAGGCTGGTGTGGGTTGGAGGTGTGAAGGATGGTGATGTGATGAGTAAGGAGGTGAAGGAGTTGAGAGGAGGGAGATGGTCCGTCATGCCATACATGTTGGTAGGGTGTAGGTGGTCCTGTGTACTAAGCGTTAGTGGAGGTGGTATGGTGGTGATGGGAGGGGTAGGTTATGGAGGGAGGGACTTGAATGATGTTCAGGTGTTTGATGGCGGGACACAGACCTGGCACAGAGGACCATCACTTCCTGAGCCATGTGCGGCCATGTCAGCAGTGGTCCATGGGGACATGGTCTTCGTGATGGGAGGTGTGGACATGGCCAGAGCAGTGTGGTGTGCCGACATCCGTGACCTGGTGAGCCACTGAGCATTGTGTAGCATCTCTGTCCCTTTGTTTAGCGTGTGTGTAGCTGACGCGCGGACACACACCACGCTACTACACACTCACGCGGACACACGCCACAGTCCACGCTCAACGTGAACCTACGTAGACAGCCTACATACACGCACACACTAGACGTGGATGCGCGTGTCTCTGCGATGGAGAGACGCACGCACGTGAAGCGTCTCCATCGCCCACACACCACGGACGCGCTGACGTTGAAGCTGTGACTGCGTTGTGTGGTGTGTGTGCTTCATGGCTCTCGTGCACACTATTGTACACACATGGCTGCCTGTAGTGACACACACCACACACAGATGTCTTAACTGCATGCAGCATGTGTATGTGTACATACCATACAGATGCACACACACATGTAGCTACATCACATGTTCTGGTGCACATGCTCCAAATGTATGTGCACACTCACATGACCACACATGACACATCTCCACCTATTTCCACCACACACATGTGCACACACATTCACAAGACTACTGCACACACCCATGACTCACAGCAATCCGTTTGGAGGCAGTTACCAGATGTACCATACAACAGGTCATCAGTATGTGTGGGTGATGGTGTGCTGCTTGCAATTGGAGGTGCAGAAAAGGACGAGCTTGGATCAAAGAAGACATCTTCCATCTATGGCCTCCATGGTGATGATAAAAAGTGGAAGCATGTGGGAGACATGCCATTTGCATGTTCCCTGGTGGACACACTGTTGCTGTCAGATGGAGGCCTGTTGGTGGTTGATGGCGATACTCAACAGGTCTTGAGGATTACTGTGCAAGGTAAATATTCCCTTTACTGGATTTGAATTAATGCTACTGATTTCAGGTCTCGCTAAGCTCTTCCCCATCACACCAACTGTAAAGGAGACCGGGAAAAGCCAAAAAGAAGCAGATGAAAGGTATGGGGAATATGAGGGAACAGGGATACAGTGGATAGAGGATTGGGTGAGGGTACTTGGTGAACCGTTCAGCACAGCAGTTGTGTATCGATTAGTGGAAGAGTTTCTTTTGATAATGCTAGTGTATGTGTTGTGGTTGCAATGAAGGGTGTGTGTGTACTGATGCCAATATGAAAGGAGATGTGATCATATATGTGTCATTCGTTCAACAGGCTCTATGAGGAGGCCATGAGCAAGGGATATGTGGAAACTTCAGTGACCAAGTGTCTCATCCTTGGAGCAGCCGGTGTTGGCAAGACTCACCTCAAACATCTCCTTCTCAAGAAGGACCCTCCAGAGCAACGTGTCAGTACGGGAGTGGCTGACAACCCTGTTCGAGCCATCTCCTTCTCACTGGCTGTTGTGGGCGGACAAGAGGAGGATGACTGGTTTGTGGTTGAAGATGACCAGGCACTGCTAAGGGTTGTGGGTGGTACCATCAGAGATGGAGGTGTATCCATGACAACATCCTTGGAAGAGGTGGTTAGCAGTTTCCCAAAGATGACCATTCATGTGTCTAGTGATGGAGCTGGTGCAGTTCACCCTGACCCCACACCTGCCCGTGTCAATACTACCATGGATACCGACCAACAGAGCAGGATTGCATCCATAGAGGAGGAGTTGATTCATCACATCAACCATTCCTCAGGTAAAGAGATGGTTCAGAGTTATCTTACTTAACCTGTACAAATCTTTCTGCGTACATAGACAAGAAGAAACTGTTTGGTGTGAAGTGGTTTCATTTTATTGACAGTGGAGGTCAACTTCAATACCATGATATCCTTCCATTGTTCATTCAGAAACCTGCTGTGGCCATATTTGTATTAAACGTTTCAGAAGAACTGTCCCATCAACCAACCATCGAGTACTATGGAGCGGATGGCAAGCCAGTGAGTAGACCATATCGATCATCTCTCTCACACAAACAGATCCTTCAGCACTGTCTCGGAGCAATGTGCTCACAGGATGCTCGACCTCTGATCATCACCGTGGGAACACATCGAGATGCTGCAGATAGGTGCTCAGAATCCATTGAAGAGAAAAGCCAAAAGCTCAAGGCATTACTGGATGCAGGCAGTTTTTGTATAGTGTACAACGGAGAGAAGCTAGAAGAGGTGATATTTGCTGTGAACGGGAAAACCCCTCAGGACGAGGACAGACATGTTGCTAAGGTACTCAGAGAAGAAATAATATCTGTATGCCCACAACCAATAAAGATGCCTATAGCTTGGTTTGGGCTGGAGGTTCTTCTCCAAAGGTCATCCCATGATGGCATCTTGAGCCTTGTAGAATGCCAAGGGTGTGCTAAAAGGTTGCACATCGAGGGAGATGCATTCTCTGCTGCCTTGCACCATCTAGTCCACAACAATGTGTTCTTACATTACCCAGAGGTTCTTCCCCAGACAGTGTTCTGTGATCCCCAGGTTGTCCTCACCAAGGTGTCTGAAATAGTGGAGTACCACCACAAGCTGTTGTATCTTCCGGCTGGGGGTGTGGCTGCTAAGGGGGATCTGGTCAAGTTCAGGGATCATGGACTGTTGTCAGTGGAGCTCCTGAACAAGATTTCAAAGCATTACACAGAAGGTCTGTTCACTCCACTCGATCTGTTGAAGTTGTTGGTGAGTGTTGGAGGGATTGCTATGGTCGGTGGTGATGAGGGTGGTGTGTACTTGATGCCGGCTCTGCTGCCCCATCTGGACTCTGGCCAAGTGACCAAGTACTGTCAACCAGGTACCTCACTGATCATCAGGCCCACCGAAGGCTGTATTCCTAGTGGTCTGTTCTGCTGTCTTGTGGCCCAGCTTTTATCCCCAACCAACCATTCACCTTGGACGGTGTGCATGGATGTGGGCAAGCCTTTGTGTTTGTATCGCAACTGCATCACATTTGAACTTCAGCACACAACAGAAATAGTGACCCTAGTTGACATGTTCTCGTACATTGTATTGCACATTGATGAGATGTCCAGTAAAGTGTGTAGAGAGATCAGAGGTTGTGTTCACAGTGGTATCAAGATAGCATGTGGAATACTCAAGTACCAAGGTGTCCAGTTTGAAGATGCCTTCATGTGTGCAGGAGCCATGTTGTACCTCAGACGCTCCTCATTTAGCTACAGTTGTGTCGAAGAAGAAGTGGAAGTGTAGCATTCGACGACACCAGAGAGGAGATCTGTGTGAGGGTCAGTTGATGTGGTTTGGTGAGAGTGTTGTCACAAAAGATCCCAGTGCAACAGGTGCGTAATGTGTGTGTTACCGGTAGATCATGTGATCACTATCTGTTTCATCTAGGTACAGTTCCTGTGTCCTTGGACAGTGAGCCATCATTACAGCACCTCATGGAGAAAGTAGCAGCTGTGATTCCAAGCAAGTGTTGGGCTGTTGGATTTCAACTTGGCCTCACAACTGCTGAGCTTCAGGCAATATGTCCACAACACCAAGGCTTGGAGAACCACCACAGAGCATTTGGTGAGATATTTGATGTGTGGAGGAGACGAGGGTCACCCCCTTACACCTGGAGGACAATGACTGGTGTGTTGAGAAGTGCCAGTGTTGATGAAGTCCTGTTATCGGAACACTTGACCTCCTGGATCACACAACAGTGACCTCACAAGGTTATGCATGTAGCTGGGAACATTGAACCATTGTATGTACTCCACAGTAGTTATTTGTATGTGTGTGTGCCATCTGTTTTGTAATGCTGTTGCTATTACTGCTTTAGAAAATGTTTTGTAGAAATATAATATTTTGTCTTGTTGATGTCATGATGATGTAAACTCCAGAACACCTATCACACTAAAGGTCGGCATACACAGGGCGACTTCCTGCAGATTTGTCGCATGCAACTCAAATGAATATGGACAAATGTTCCGCAAACCATCAGTAAACTAAACAATTACGGAACTTTTACCCATATTCATTCGAGTTGCATGCGACAAGTTGGCAGGAAGTCGCCCTGTGTATGCCGACCTTTAGTGTGAACATATCATGGCCAACACAAACTGACTATGTTCTATGTGTGTTGTGTGAGCTGATGTCTGTCATCATGTCTTGACAAACGTAGAGGAGGTGGTTGTATGTGGAGACACAACCTGGTCTCTATGGATACCAACCTTGTATGTGTTGCTTTTAAAAAAGCTATGTGGTGACAGCTGCAGATGGTGGGAGGCTAGACATTCTCAGCATGCAGCTATCGTGAATATTGTTAATTCACCAGTCACTAGCCTGATACCATCTGGCCTTGAACCAGACCAGATGACATCACCACTGCACCATGGAGCTGTGGTCTGGGTTCTTTGTGAGCCAAGGCTGCTGACCATGGCCATTGTGAAGGATCAAAGTACATCACAGCAGAACCTGTATGATGGCATGTAGCTATATGGACAAATGAAGAAAAGACAGTTCGGTTGTACGTCACGCTTGGGGTGGAGTGACACTTGCAGATTAATTGACAATAAATTTGAATAATAATTCGTATCTCATCATGGAGCCGTATCGTGGCTTGCATGTGTACTTCGATGTGTCCGTTGTAGCGTGGTCATGACAGCGCACGTACGACGTAACTGAACCTGGATCCACGGGATGCCGACCCACCGCCTTCTACGCTACAGCCAACACAGTCCTTCCTGGAAACAGCTGGTAAGTCATTGACGCTGTACATGATCGGGTCATCACGGCTTCACAGGGAAATGTTAGAAACGTCCAGGGTGGAAATTGATGAACTCCCAGCCAGCATTCCCTGGATTGTGTTCGATAAAGCCAGGGCGGTTGTAGAGCTTTTCCACACTAGGTCTGTAGCTAGTCAATTCCATGGTAGGAAAGCCTTGAACTCACTGGGTTGGCTCTCCTGCTGTTTTGCATACACCTCGTTGCACACTGACGTCCACGCACTTTGTTTGAAACCATCCTGGATTTGGTTCGCCTTGGCGTGTTGAAGTTTTTCCTGTGCTTCGGCATACGGGAACATGAACGTGTGACGGGATATTCAATGACCTAGATGCATTCATTTTCCACCAGCTAGACGTGTACACGTGGACACTAACACATTACATAATAACACACACACACACACACACACACACACATATGCAGTACATACATACACACGCATTCACATGCACACAGGTACACCACCTAATGTTATCCTTTCCCCCTCCCTCCCCCTCCCCCCAGTCACACACACACTAACCTGAAAGGTCACTGATGTGTGCATCTCAAATGGAATGGCCTGGAGCCCGGGCAACACCAAGATGTACCACATGGACAGCGGCCTGAGGAAGCTGTGGTCCTTCAACTTTGATGACGTGAGCAGCTGCCTCACCAACAGGCAGGTGTGTTGGTGGACTTCCACGACAAGGGGGTGGGGCATCCCGGACGCCATGTGCATGGACAGCGAGGGGAGGTTGTGGAGGGCGGGGTTCTTTGGAGCCACCATTGTCCTGGTGGGACCCGGCCATAGGAGAGCTGTTGGCCAAGATCGCGTCCCCAGCCCCTCACATGACGTCCTGCTGCTTCAGGGGGGGAGGGTGGGTAGGGGTGGGGGTTTTAGTGGGGGTTTTAGTGGGGGTGGTTGGGGTGCGTGGGGTCCCGACTTTTCTGGTGGATGTTTGTCACCAACACTGCATTTACTTAATGAATCATGTTTGTGTAGATGGCCTCTTGCCTCTAAATAAAATCATGGTGTTTACAGTGCTAGAGGTATCTATCTCCCTCCCTCCCTCTCCTCCCTCTCCTCCCTCCCTCCCTCTCCTCCCTCCCTCCCTCCCTCTCCTCCCTCCCTCCTTCCCTCCCTCACTCCCTCCCCTCCCTCCCAGAATGATACAGGAGCTGTGAGGTCACTCCTAGCTGGTCCGGGCAGCGTGAATGCCTTCACCACCTTGTGAAGGCCCGGGTGACATGTTCCTCCAGTACCGGGTGACATGTTCCTCCAGTACCGGGTGACATGTTCCTCTAGTACCGGGTGACATGTTCCTCCAGTACCGGTACCGGTCCAGTACCGGGGTGACATGTTCCTCTAGTACCGGGGTGACATGTTCCTCCAGTACCGGGTGACTTGTTCCTCCAGTACCGGGTGACATGTTCCTCCAGTACCGGGTGACATGTTCCTCCAGTACCGGGTGACATGTTTCTCCAGTACCGGGTGACATGTTCCTCCAGTACCGGGGTGACATGTTTCTCCAGTACCGGGTGACATGTTCCTCCAGTACTGGGTGACATGTTCCTCCAGTACCGGGTGACATGTTCCTCCAGTACCGGTGACATGTTCCTCCAGTACCGGGTGACATGTTTCTCCAGTACCGGGTGACATGTTCCTCCAGTACCGGGTGACATGTTTCTCCAGTACCGGGTGACATGTTCCTCCAGTACTGGGTGACATGTTCCTCCAGTACCGGGTGACATGTTCCTCCAGTACCGGTGACATGTTCCTCCAGTACCGGGTGACATGTTCCTCCAGTACCGGGAACATGAATGACCTACCTTACTACTATGACAATTCCTACGTAAGGATGAGGGGGCCAGGAGGGGGGGGGGAGGCACACCTCTCTGTATGCATGACAACATGTACTCTATACTTTCAGTTTTGCTTTCTGATTCATAAGTTTTGCTCATACTACATATGTACATGTACTTGATATAGATTGTTGTGAAACAAATATTACTTACATGTACATGTGATTCCATTTAGAGAGCACCTTTCTTGTTAAAAGTGGTTCTTTTGACGACTCACAGCCATCTCAGATGCACCTGTATGGCATCTTTACCTCACCAAGGTAACGTTTTCTTACATTTTGGGTTTTGTGACCTAATGTGTGTGGGTGTGTGAGTACGTGTGTGGATCTCTGTGAGTTCTTCATAGGGCCTAAATTTAAATACATGTATTTGATGTGTATGCATGTGTAGATATGATGTACTTTTGTACTTTTGTACCAATTGGATGTATGTTATGCTTAAAAGCCAGAACAGATCAAATAATTCTTATATGTTTTTCTAGACGTTTGAACAGTGAAGTGTGTTTGTGTAACTTAAATGTGTGCTCATCCAGACATACATGTACATGTACATTGCACACCGCTGTTGTCAAGTTGCTGATCCGATGTGTTGAGAGATGTATCATTGAGCGTCAGAAGGGTTTGTCAACTTTCGATGCGCTCTTATTTCGGGCCTGCCAAGGCAATGTGGGAAAGCCGGGTGTGTCCCTTCTGCATGTGTGTGCAGTAGTACAGTGGAGTAAACATGGAGCATATTTGTGCATGTTTGATATGCCATTGGGAACTGGAACTGATTGTCCACAACTAATTGCCTACCTCATGGGGTTCTACACACACACACATGGCTAGCTGTAGAGTACATCCATACATGTGTTAGTTGATGGTGGTGATGGTAGGGGAGGGAGGGAAGGGGGAAGGGAGGGTGGATGGGAGTGAAGTGGGAAGGATGGAGAGAGGATGGGAGGGAGAAATTGTCAAGGAAGAAATTGCGACTGAATCGTATTATGCAAAGCCACATTGTGTCATCACACAATTAGTGACAAGTTGCAACAATGATGTCATTTTTATTTTTTGGTACTTCCACACTTCAGTCACATCTCCGTTTTCCTTTACCTCCTCCCCAGTGCGTCAAGTCGCAAGACTTCACAGGCCCAGGGCCCCAGTCCCATCTTCAGTACCACTGGCCACACCTTCAGGAGGATCGTGGTGGACCAGACCACTGGACTGGACAATATGACTAATGAGGTCATGTTCATTGCGGCTGTGAACTGAAGTAGTGTGTGTGTGTGTGTGTGTGTGTGTGTGTGTGTGTGTGGTGGGTGTGGCCTAGGGAATGGAGGGGATGGTGTGAAGCCTTTCTATTCATGGAAGACAATTCACCCTCGAAAGTTTAATGGTGTTATGGAAGTGGGCTGCAATACAGATGGGTGGTGTAAATATACGGTACACAGCATAAACCAGAGGACCATCCTGAACCAGGCAATTCTAATATTTGAATAGTCCTGGTGTTGTAGGGGTAGAGGAGGGGAGGTTAGGGAGGAGAGGGGTAGGGAGGGGAGGGTAGGAGGAGAGGGAGGAGTGAAGGGTTAGGGGTAGAGAGGGGAGGGGTAGTGAGGGAGGGG
>JABACO010000002.1:3182115-3201823 GCA_013339895.1 Ephydatia muelleri | reverse complement strand
ACAGCAGAGGAATGTTAGTTATCAGGAAGGAGGGTTTCAACAATATTAAATGAAGCGTGAACGTGAATAACTTCTAATTGGTGTAATGTTTCAAAGAATTCTTTGGGAACATGGTAGGGGATGCATTTCTGTCTGCTATGGTTGTGACAAGAGAGTTTGGTTTAATAGGGGAATTATTCCACATGGTTTTCCAAAGCGCAATCTCTTGATGAAATGCTTGTGGAAAAGGCAGATCATCACTATAAAACTTTCTGGCAATGTTGCCAAATCAGGGTCTGGAAGGCACTCAAGAGTGGACTCTGCTTTCTTCGCTACAAAATGAATTTTGTAAAGTCTCGCTCGTATGATTAATGATTCATTGGCACATACACTTTTTGCTCGCCGCCAGCAATAGTCAGCTGACGCTTAGCCATGGGATCCGGATGACGGCGGACTCCGCCGATCTACTACTTTCCTGACGGCAATTGAAATTCGCAATGTACGAACTGAACGCTCAACAGCACAATAGAAAAAGGGCCACGTGTCAGGGGTGATATTTAACACGTACAACAGGTCTAGGCCTGCACGAGCTCCGACAGTGCGTCGCTAATGACATGTAATTAAATTCATTACAATGGACAGGAGGCGTATCCTTATTAGTTAGGGGGGGGGCATTGGCCGGGTTTGCCCCCCCCCCCCCCCCCCCCCCCCCCCCTGTATCCGCCACTGCAAAGGCCAAAAAAAATACTAAACGGCGAAACGCACACTTCCAAAAATTTTAGCCACGTGAAACTAATTAACCCATTTTAAAGCCGGTCGACCGGCTTTAAAACGGGTTAACCGGCTTTAAATTGGGTCGACCCGCTTTAAAGCGGGTCAAAAGTTTTAAATCGGGCCGTAACAGATGCACATACATAGTGGTACCATTGGTAGCAAACTTCACACTGAATCATTGTGCCTGATTCAGGCATTCTGCAGGTACAGTGAAGTTGCTGAGTGTTTTCCAAAAGCACTTTAGTTCCCTCTTTGAATTGCTAAAATGGTAGGATATATGTCATCGCAATAAACATAGCTGAAATGCAACATACTTCATACTTCAACAAAATGTCGTCTATCAAAATACTCCTTTTGCTGGCTCTGAGCTTTGGTTATATTTGCACTGGCTTTGTCTTTAATTTTATCCTTTATCTGCAGCATTGTACTTAAAAATTCTTCCACATCTCATCTTCTAAACCGCTGTGGTTTGGAAGGAATTAACTCAACATCAATGGGTAGACGAGGTTGACGATGATACATCATGAAATAAGGTGAGTAGCCAGTGGATTTATTTTTCGAGACGCGATATGCAAATAAAACGGTGTCAATTTTCTCATCCCATTCACTTATGTCACTCATTGATTTAGCCAGACATCTTGACAAAGTTTGATTAAATCGCTCAGTTATCCCATTGGTCTGAGGGTTCAGTATAAATACACAAACTGCATATGATATGGTTATCCTAACTTACCTGAGGGGGATAGGGTGAGGTGACATTATGTTTGGTGTTTGTTTTCATGAAAAGTTCGTCTGACAGTTTATTGACAAATTCTCGGCCCTGATCACTTATAATGATAACTGGGCAACCAAACCGACATATCAGCTGCATGCAAATGATTTATAGATATCTGTTAATTCAGGCATGCACATACATATGCAGTAGCAGGTAACAGCATAAATGCAAAGGCTCACTGAATACAAGAACTGAGCAATACTAGGTGCACTTTTATCCTGAAGTGGTGTAGCTTCAGCCCACTTGGAATAATAGTCAGTCACAGTCATTATGTACTTATTACCTCTAGGTGTGATAGCTAGTGGGCCTATGAGGTCTATTCCTATCTGATGCCAAACTTCATCCTTTACAGGGATTGGATGCAATGGTGCATGACCTTTCTTTAACTCCTTTGACAACGTTCACACGAACTGATCTGGGTGTTAAAGAATATCAACTACAAGCATGCTTTAACCATGATTGTAACTTACGTAGGAGCACACTTGATTGTACAGCTCAGGCCAGTAGTATCTGTCGCTGATCTGAGCAAGCGTTTTGTCTCTACCCAGATGATCTTCTTCATGAACGGTCTTTACAATTTTCAGTTGGTCTTCCTCCTTTTCAATGACCATCCTCTGGCGTTGTTTAGTTTTGCCACCTACATAGTACAAATGACCAGCTTCAACACTGAAAAACGCAGCTCGCTTTTGAAGTCCCCGTTTGTATTCCTTGCTCACATCCGACGGATAGAGCGCATTTGTGACATATTCAAAAATAGCGCTATACGAGTACTTTGAAGCAGACGCGTCGCACTCTACAGTCTCTCGTGTAACGCTCATAGCAGCTGGATAACTAGAGAGAGTGTGCAGGTGGCACGCATGCGTGTGTACTTACGTTGTTCATGCAGACTGAATGACATCATGCATGCATGAAAGCTTCAGACGGCAAAGTGAATGGTGCATGTATATGCTATGTATACTGTAGGTTAGCAAAGGGGGCCCTCCCGGGGCCCCAAAACCCTAGCGAAATGGGGCTCATGAGGGGGTCCAAATCACTAGCGTTTTGGGGCCGGGGGGGGGCCCAAATCGCTCCTACACCGGCCTTGCCAAAAGTGTACCGGGTAGTGAGAAAGGGCCGTTAGCTATAGAGGATGTCGAATACAGTGCCGTGACGTAGATCATCGATTTGTTGCAAGTATATGTACCATATATGGAGCTGCACTGTGATACGGCATACAAACACGCAATGTATAATTATAGGTAGCAGTACTGTCACGGCAAAAATTATCCTACCAAAAATTGATCCTAGGATAAATTTTTGCTGCCAAATTTCATCCCGTGGGATAAAAATTATCGGCCAAAGTCTATCCTAGGATAAATCTTTGCTGCCAAATAGAATCCTACTCTGCCAAAAAATATCCTATGTAACCGTGCGTACTAACGTAGACAAAAAAGGTTGGGATTATGACAATGAATACAACAATAGGTTCATTTCAGCCTCATTGTTCCTGCGCTATTTCTTGCAGAACCATGCATGCTTGTCGTTTGACTTTCACTGCTCTTTGTGGAATGGATCGCTCACATTCCGTATGATACCATTCGGAACATCCATCACATTGTATAATTAGTGCTGACTCTTGTCCTCTGCAATGGCAATATACTCCAGTATATCTATAGTCTCTTCATTCACAAACCTGTGACTTTTTTCTTTATATGTGCTCGGAAATGGAAACATCTTTTTAGCTTCCAGGCATTCAACCAGATGCTGCCTCATCTTTTGCCTGTCATAGTGAATGGACATGACATCTTGACCATAGCACAGGCTTGTGGCAAAAGCAATGGCATATACACCACAGTCATGCCCATTCATCTGTTTATCCACATTGGTATGATGAACTGTGATCATAGGCTGACTGCTATGCATTATTGCACATATCTGATCTGCAATAGATGTATGGTCAAAGATTGAACAAAACATGCTGTCATATATGTTGATATGTGACGGTTGGGCATCCAAATTAGAAACTGTTACCCAGTGGTTAGCTCCATTATGCAGTATTTGAACAAAATCAGCTTTTATTATGTCAAAGCTTAGATTTGATCCCAGTGTAGTGTACTGCAGTCCTGGAGTAGAAAAATGCAATTTTAACAATGTTTGGGCTGCATTTATTATTCTATCGTCCAACCACCCTGTTACTGAAAGAATTGTATTTCTGTTTTGTGTATATTGAGCCCAATGGTTTCTACTTCAACCCATTTCTCATTTACTTCCACTCCTTTGAAGCTTTTTTCCTTGTCTGATTTTGGAACCTTTTGTCTTCTCAAGCACATTTTTATTTTAGGAAACACACCTGCTTTGCTGGAGCTTGTGCATGCTAATGGATACAACATCGTTTTAAAATTACACTCTGCTGATAATAGCCTAATTTGGTATACCTTTTTCTTTGAAATCTTGATGGCATTCTAGGTCTGGAATCCCTGGTTTAAAAAAATTTAAATTATGAATACCAATTCATGAATCTCACACACAAGAATTTACCATATTCTCTCGTGTCATACATCCACTTGCAGAAATCATCTAATTCAGCTGCAGTCATCTTCACAAATAATGTTCCATACAGATGTACAGTATTCATGCACACTGCACACTTGACTTTACACCAATAGTACTCCAATAACTCCATGACTGGAACCATACTATGGTTGGCAGGTACTACATTTTTCTTGAATTCATCAAACTGACTATGAAGTTCTTCATTTATGATTACAAAATCTCCTCCATCGATTTCTTGAAGAGTTTTCTTCGTGCTGTTATTCATAAACTCCTCCCACAATGCAACGTTTAAGTCTTTACTGATAACATACTCACCAGCTTTCATGCTCAATGTTGTTGGCTAGTGAGATTGTATATTATTAATGGACAGACTGCAGATCTATACTACATGTATGCATGCATTATACTGTTACGCGCGATCGATGGATTTGCGCGATCCATCGATTGCGCTGCGCCATCGATGGATCCATTGATTGCGCATCTATCGATCGATCGCGCAACCGTCGATCGATCGCGCAATCATCGATCGATCGCGCACTACTGCGCTTGCGCGGTCGATGGAAGAATTTGTGCACGTGCTTTGGTGTGAACCAGTACTTCGTTTTTTAAAGAAATCAGTCACTTTATTCAGTCGTATTGATATGGATCCGACTTTCAAGACGCGCATGACGGCTATTGCAACCAGCAAAGCAGCCTCAGCTAAGAGCTGTGTTTTAAGCCAAGAAAAGTTCGATGCCATCGTCCGCCATCTATCATCGCCACAAGACAAAGTTGATCCCCATTTCAAGCACTGGGTTAAAAGTAGACATTTTCAACTAGCCGATCTACCTGGACTGGGTCTTTTCAAAGTACTTGTAATCCCAAATGAAGGGAACAACAAGGTTTGTACTATAAGTTTGGGTACACGTACTCCTTTTAACTTGGTATCGTTGTAGGAGGATGGTGTTAAATTCTTGCGTGTTGTACATGCAAATCAGCTATGTGACATCCTTCAGGCTGTTCATGCAGATGAGTTAAAGCATAGTGGCTACAAGAAAGTGTTAGACTATGTAAGTGCATCCTGGATATTTCGTAAGTTGAAAGAACTTGCATGCACTTGTATGTTAGGGATGACATTTACCAGCCTTACATAAGCTAGGGTTAGGGTTGAGTGAGGATAGGATAGCATTTTGCTTGACAGGAAAAGGTACCATCAAAGCACTAATGGTTGATAACAGTGTATCAAAATTGCCTAACAACTTTTGAAGAACATATTGTAGAGTTGTGTACGAATCATATGGTGTGCATGAATTAGAGTGCGCATGCGCAGGACAGGTAGTCAGGCATAGCCAGCTAGCTGTTAGGCTGCAGGTGTGTCATTGTGCTGTAATACTGTTATGTATATACTCTTATTGCTGCGTTACCACACATGTGACCTTCCTTATACACTGAATTTAAGTGCAGCAGTGTTAATTATAGTCTTTTAGTGATTTTAATTGCATACAGTTGTGCACGTGCAGAAAAGCCTAAACTTCACATTAACCTTGATCTCAATGTTTCGTACTTTATGCTTGCTATGAAGGTGCAACGTCATTACTTCGGAATAACAAGAGGCTTTGTGCAGGAGTTTTGCTCACACTGTCCTGTCTGCCAGCTAAGTCAGCCACAAAACACAAGGCCTCCATTACATCCAATAATTGAGAAGGACTTTTTGGACAGAGTTCAAGTTGATCTCATAGATATGAGACATAGTCCTGACAATGAGTACCACTACATTGGTCATTTTATGATCATTTCTCCAAATTTCATGTCCTTTTTCCGTTGAAAAGGAAAACAGCAGAAGAAGTGTCTTACATGATACAAGAACGTGTCTTACATGATACAAGAACGTGTATTTGGGCCCACCCAAAATCTTTCACTCTGACAATGGAAGAGAATTTATTAACAGTCTGATTCGTTCAATGTTTGAGAAGTGGGGTGGTGATGTTACCTTTGTCAGTGGTCGTCCACGTCACTCCCAGTCATAGGGTCTAGTAGAAAGAGGAAATCGCACTGTAGAGCAGAAGATCGCAGCCATGAAACAAGATGAGGGGCATGCTGGAATTAAATATCCTTGGGTTTCATGGTTACCTCGCATCATGTTCTCCATGAATTGTGAAAGGCATGAAGGCATAAGGGAAATGCCCTGCCGTGTTGTATTTGGCAGCATCTTTCCTGGAGCAGAAAAACATTGTATAGATGAAGAAGATCTATGGCATCTTTCCTGGAGCAGAAAAACATTGTATAGATGAAGAAGATCTACCTATTACTTCAACATGTGACAATCCTCATACAGCTTCAGTGCACACAGAAACACCTATTGAGACAGCAGCACCAAATAGTCAGTTATCTCCATCTATCAGAGATGATGAAAATAATGACAAAGGATGTGAGAGTTTAATATCTTCTGGCTCCTGTGTAGCTCCACAATTGGCATCAGGCCATAAAGATGAAATGGATGCAGTGGATACAGATGATGAAGTGGAACATAGTACATTTAAACTGCCATCACAGGTGTCCAACCATGCAGATGAGCAGCAGGAGGAGGAAGATGATACAGGTGATGAAGTGGAGCATAGTACATTTAAACTGCCATCACAGGTGTCCAACACCCATGCAGATGAGCAGCAGGAGGAAGAAGATGATGGTCATTCTAAAGCAACAATTCATACAGCAATAAGAAAGAAAGTTTGTGACAATACATATTTGGCAGCTGCTCGTATGGCAGTCAAGTACAACAAAAAGAAGGGAGTTAAAACACAGGTGTTCAGTGTAGGTGACAAAGTAACTATTGGTATCCCAAAGATGGATCGAACCAAAACAGACATGCCAAGACTTCCTTGTGAGATCACTGAAGTATTTGGAGACAAAGTGAAGACTTATACCTTGGAACAATGTTTGGAACTATAAAGGGAAAATTTCGTGGTGGAGATCTGCAGAGTTATGATGGTAGTGTAGCTGGCACCATGGCATCCAATCCCTGTAAAGGATGAAGTTTGGCATCAGATCTAGATAGGAATAGACCTCATAGGCCCACTAGCTATCACACCTAGAGGTAATAAGTACATAATGACTGTGACTGACTATTATTCCAAGTGGGCTGAAGCTTCATGCGATGGCCAAATTGAAACAACCATCTTTGTACTACTCATTGGAAAACCCTACATGTATATAATATCAGCATGATTCTTTTGTCACAGTAATACTGTACCCCTTACATCTGAAAACATTGTTGTTTTTTAAAACATGACAATGACCATTTATGGTTCATTCGTGGCATCTGACCTCTGTCACTACGCATGCGCACAAAGTGCACAAATGCCCATAAAAAGTAAGAGCGCAGATACATTTGCCATTTCCAGCAGTTGTTATTACTTGGTAGGACTAGGTCTCGTAGGCTGTCGCTATTCGTTGTGTATGCCGTTTTTGTTCTTGAAGTGGGCAACCAGGTCGGTCTGTTTGTTGTGTGTCTGTAGACTGTACGTCTTGACTTTCTGGTAGAATTTAGCAAAGTTAGTAAATGCTGAGAAAGACGTTCGAAATGGCAACTGTACTGTGTCTATGGACCCTGTAGGGATTGTTGAGTAGCCGTGTCGCCCAGTTGGTGATTCCTGCAGCCATTGAAAGTGTGTAGTAGGTCACAAGAGATGCCTTTACCTCCTTTATAGACGAAAATGCTTAAGTATTGACAAATCCAGCTTAGTGGGACCAGAATGTGGTGCGCTTGAGGTGCATATTGAGTGGATAAGGTAGCTGTGAGCATTAGAGGCAGTTTCCCAAGACGCTAGAGTGTGATTAGACTGTACGTCTTGACTTGCTGGCAGCATTCAGCTAGGTAGTGAAAAAGGCCACACAGAAATTTATAAACGCGTTTTTATATCTTCAGATCGTAGTAGCTTTAAAGAAAAGCTAAAGTAACCCTTGGAACCAGAAACCTGCATGACCACAGAATTCACAACAACGTACAGTGTACTGGTGAAACCTCATAATTATGCATGTGAACTGAGTTGCTCACTATATTCTTCACATCTTCAACTACACCCTTCCACGTAAATCTTTCTTTAACTCTTGCAATTGTCTTCTTCACGCCAAGATGTCCAGAGGTGGGATGCACGTGCATGGCAAGCCATAGCAATATTATGCCGGTTCTGAATGTACCTCACAACCTATCGGTAAAATGTTATGACCCATACTACGCTGCTTTGCTCGCGAGTACACGTATAATACTACCATAAAAACATACAACACCTAGCAACTAACGTCGCGTTCTCCCAGTCTGTAGTACAGCTCTCCATTTCGCAGCTAGATCTCAACCGAATTTGTCGTTTTAGTGACGCCGAGCACTGGTTTGGATACGCACTGTCTTTTAGATACAGATACACGTGGTCAACTAAATCGTCTTCACTTCCAGCGGCCTGCGTGTCCTTAGCTTCACTAAGCGTCTCCATGTTGCCTTCACAAGATCTAAAAGAGCTTTACACCTGCCTACTACACGTGGCCTGTGTTGCGCATGTGCTGTAATCAGCAGACAAAGTGTTATACTTGCGGTGGGATAAAAAACGGCAGGGTGGGATGAATTCTTGCAGTCTAGCGCCTTGCCAAAATTTATCCTAGTACGGGGGGATTAAATTTTTCGTGACAGTACCGCTCTACGGCTGCCTAAAGTTAACCATGCATCTATGACGTAACTTGTCGCGGTTATACACTCGGTGAGTATGTCCCAATTACATATGTAGGTTTGTGGCTATCATTTTGAAAAAGAAACTCGACTGTTTAACTGAGATAAGGATGCATCTAGGTGCAACTCATTTCATCCGTCCAGGCATAAACATTTTTCCTACAAGGTCCTTAAGTAACATTGTCATTAACTATCTTACTAAAACTACATCTATAATGGTATAAATGAACGTTTCTACATTCGTTATTGAACGCTTCACAGTGTGGTGATTTGACATTGTGCAACATAATTGTGATCATACAAGTATAATTAAACTGTTATCAAATCAGCCAAAACGTGATTCAGACACAATTCATACATGAGTTTATACGATTACATTTGCCTATATAACATGGTTGGATAATAAATAGCTTCTTTGGAATGCACTGCACATACGACACTGCTGTCTTCACAGGGATGTGGCAAAAACTGCAGCCACTTGTATGTATGTCCAGATTTACAAAACACCATTAGAGGTGTCTGTAACATATTGGACCGTCACTGCAAATATTTCTACTTCAGTAGCCCAGACAGATGAACTGTGCATGTCTGTTCTTGATAGATATTCGTCCATTGTTTCATGAGCATTAAGGTAGCATGATAAAATTTCTGCATTGTGTTGCATGTATGTTGTTGTGATAGCTCTGAGTTCTTGATGTTCATCTTGGGAGCCAGTTATTACAAATGCCAAAGCTCTAAAAAAGCAGTTACCATCTCCTCGAATTCTTACTGTTGCAGCAGGCTAGTGGGAAATGCTAAATTCTATGGGTTGAAGAATGTGAGTAATATTCCTTCTTACAAATATCAAGCCAAGCCATTGACATTTTTGCCGCTCATCACATGCTGGCAAGTATATGTGATAGTATTTGACCATCTTTGGCAATTTCCTCTACCATAGCATCTGGGTGTTTTGAAGTTTGATCTTCACTTTCCCCAATTCTGTTCAAGCTAAATTCATCTTTGCAAGAGAACAGCTTCGTTTAGCAGACCCCACTGGCACAATGAATCAAGCTGTGCTGAAGACATTAGATAGTATACGCTTCTCAATAAATGCAGTGGCTTCAGAGTTAGCCCACCACATGATGTACATCAAACATCAATTAACTCTACTGCTTTGACAATTTGTCCACATACAGTAGAGGACACGAGTTTCGTCCCTACAAAACGGACTAAGAACTAACGAAGCGTAAACTAAGTAGGAACGACGGGATGAACGATTTCGAATTCCGTTTAAACGATTTCGAATGCCGTTGAAACAATTTCGAATACGATTTGAATTTTCGAATACCGTTTAAACTATTTCACGTGCACGTACAATGTTTCATCGTCCAGCTGCATCTGCTGCTCTGCAATTGTTTTTACTGCGGAGGTTATCTTTGATTCCACGCCGGTCCCTAGCTTCCTACTGATTGTTCCCGTAGCAACTGATGCACACATTTGCGCGAATATGGCAGGTCTTCCCGGTAAAGCATCTTCGCAATTAAAGGCGACTTGTATCCCAGCCTTAATTGAGTAATGGAGGATTCGCTGTTTTTTGTAGTCAGAGTACACCATATTAAGTCACGAAGCCTTGAAATAAACTACCTTTTCGTTGTTGTAGTATACATGGAAAATTAATAGTGAACTTCATTCACATGCACGTCGTTTCATTTACACGAATCGTACAAAACTGTACGGAAGGTTAATATGGTGTAAACGAAGCATGCAACGAAGAATGAACCCGTGCACAGTTTAGTTGAAACTTAGTTGAAACTATGTATAAACTACGTGGAAACGATACGATTCATTTCGTAGCACGTAGTTTAGACGATAAGGAACGTAACCTTTTTCGTGTCCTCTACTGTAGGTAAATGTCTCAAATTCATCATACAAATCATCGCTTACGATTACAAAGTCACCTCCAGATACTTCTTGCAGCTGTATTCCACCAAACCATGTTCTGTATTCTGTCCATAATGACACTGTGGTGTCCTTGCTAAGTGCGAATTCTCCTTCCTTTAGCTTTACATCTTGTAATAAATCCTTGAATAAAGAAAATATCAATGCATGTGGTAACATTTGTCTATAAGGCGGAAGAATTAATACACAAACAGCAATATACAACAAGTCACGAAAATGATGCCGATCGAGCCAGGAGGGCTCGGGCATTTTGCCGCATTAAAACAGTGCCTAGGTGACAGTATATTGCATTTAGCAATCCAGTATTGGATGAGTGGGAGTGGATGGCCAAGCGCCTAGCAATTCTTGAGAATGTTTCCTTTGCAGTGATTCCCCAGCCTCCATATGCCTCCACTACGAGAGGGACACATATCCATGCAACCTCTTTCGAGACAACCCAAAGCATTGTTTTCCTATTTCTCCTGTTCACCCACTGCAGCTGAGGCACCTGAGGTCTGACCAGCATCTGAAATCTTTGAATTATTGAGGGGATGTATAACCTTGATGTCTAATGCTGCAGACCGAGACAGTGACCAGTTTGGTATCAAAATGTCAGCTGGGTGTGATCTGTCTTTGGCTGGACCAATACCACAACCTTGCTCCAAAAGAGGAGAAAGGTGGGCACGACGGCAAAAGTCAGCAATACAATCACGGATGCAGTTACATCCCCGGCATAGCGACAAGTTAAAGAATGATGTACCAGGGGGTCAAGCTGGCTAGAACAATAGGGGCATGTTTCTTCCAAATTACAGAGGGGAAAGCCCTACCACCATTTCAGAAGAATGTAGGTTTCGTCAGGTTCAAGTGCAAGACCAAGGCCTGGGGATGGCACTGTTCTTAACCACGCATGAGCCTGCATGTGGGACTAACAGTCGGGCTTTAGTTGCTGTTGTAGCATTGTGTAAGAGGCTACTCAATGCAAGCTTCTCGACTTTTTCTGATAGTAAATACTGCCTGGGTGGTGAAAGGAGGACTGAAACCGTTGTCAAAGCTTCTTCTTGGGCGACCTGCTGATTAAACATTGCAATAGCAGTCTGTAAATGGGTGAATTCGGTGGTGGGTGGAAAAGCTATGCATGTAAATATATGCATTAGATATACATACAACCATTTCACTTATACATCTAATGTTTCATCATCCTCCTTAGAATCCTAGTGAAGTTCATTTGCATCAATTCTCCATAATCGAAGAAGATTTGAAGAATTCAACTGCTCCCATATACTATAGAGCAATTGAGTTAGCCCAATTCAATCACTTCACATTCCAATGCAACAGAATCTTTTGCGCAATCATTTCTCTTTTTGCATCCTTTTCATCACCATTATGCACAGCTATGTAAGGCTTAAGATGTGTTCCACTTACCCTTTCCACTATACTCTCTCTTTATTTTCCATTAGTAGTAGGCGGTAAGTTCCTTTCCCATGTACCTCTGTTATGATGTAAGGTCCAACATTCTGCGCATCCAATTTTCCTCCAGCTGTTTTCTTCCTTTTTAAAAAATCCTTTTTAATACTAGGTCACCTCGGGCTATTATACATAAGAATGGGATAGTGCGTGCTTTCTATCATATATACATCTTATTTGTAATCGATGAATGCACTCTTTGACCATGGGGAGGGTTTTAAGACGCTGTTCACTTAATCTTTCAATCATTGACCCCAATGGTTCACAAGTGAGAAAACACATGCATGCGACCTTCAACGCAGCCAAATACGTTCGACGGAAGAGAGCGGAATCCCTGAGCTGGAGGAACGCGAGGAGGATGGTGTGGCCGATGAACACCCACGTCACAGAGGTGACTACTATTAACGTGTTAAGGTGTTTATGTCATCGGCAAGCGAATTTAGCCGTTCATTTTTGGCAGAACACCACAAACCCCCAAAATTATTAAAAGCCGCGTCTCTGTCACGCCGCCTCAGAGGACTTCACTGGAAACGTGCTGGCTTCAGGACATTAGACGTTATTAAAACACATCACTAGCTTGATCAACCATAACTCCAACGATGACCAGATCTTTTCATGTACATGCAGCTATAATTATAATAATTCGAAGCCGTGCATTAATGTGCTTAATTAATGAGCCAAGGATTGAGTGTAAGATTGAAGCATGGCCGTGTAGAGGACTGCATTGGAACCAGTCCTCCTTGCACATATGCAAGGTCAATAGCCTGAATACCCTGAGTCGAGGTGCATGTTGATTAATTCCATTCATTGGAGGCCCAACATAGTTTAGAAGGCTAGCTACTGTCTTTTGTGTGTTTTGTATTATCTGGCCACTGGGCCTTACTAACTTGCTGTGTATATAAGGACATGTATCAGTGTGCGCGGGATGTGCTTTATTTGTAAGTTGATAACTGTTGAGCTTTGCTACTGCGCTGGCCGTGCATGCGTACTACTGGACTGACCTTGGACCTGACAGTGCACTAGATTTTAAATAACGTTACGCTATCATCAGCTAATACATTAAAAATTTTGTATCGGTTTATCAAATGTTTTGGTATTTTACAAGCCAGTACTATTCATGCTAACAATGTGGGAGATATTAACATAGAGACGGGTTTGGGCTATTATGCTAATATACATTTATTGAGATCTTCATCGATTAGAGGGGCAGTAAGAAGTGATATGATTATATAGTCAGAAGCTAATATTGGTATGACCCGTATAAGTAATAATGGTGAAATAAATATGAAAGGCACGGGAATAAGATTTAACGGTGGTAGCGCACTCTGAAATAAATATGAAGGACTTACAGTTTACTGGCACGTTTAGCAATACCGCTGCACCTGCACCTACAACAACAATCACAATAGGCAATGCATGTTGCTCATTTCTCCATAGTACCTACTATTGTTAGTCCTACCATAGATATTAGAGTAGTCTACTCTAATATCTATGGTCCTACTGGGACTTCACTTACATTTACTCCATCACTCTCTACCACACACACGCCTACTAGCGCTAAATTATACGCTCCTGTACTATTAGTAAACTGCATGTGTATATAATAGTGCAATTTTATCAATAAATGGAGGTGGGAATACGTATGATAGTAGATAATTGGCCTGCAGGTACTAGCATATTGTTACGTGCAGGTGTTAGTTATGTATGGTTTTAGATATAACTAAGTATATAGGTTATGCGCACATAGGCTATACGTGTGTCTTCACGCAAACGTTCTAAGAAGTATTCCTAGACTGGTGGCTACTTGCATGTGAGAAAGCCTTCAAGGCCTCTGGACCCCATGCACCATAACTCTCTACTGCCAGTGGAATACATTTCCAACTCAATTGAGCACATTTTGTGTCATTTCAGAATGATTCCTGAACTCAGCTGCTCTTGCTGCAACTCCAGAGTACATGCCCGCTTCCATACTAACACTAGAATTGAGCGGAGATGTAACAGTGACATCGGACCGACGCAGTCGCGCGGATGTTATCTTGTTACAAATGAAAAGACTTATTATAACTAATAAAGAAGTTATCAGAATTAAATATATTATTCCATTCAGCCCATAACCGGGGCATCGAGGCCTCTGAGCTCGTGGTCAGCCCATAACCGGGGCTATTGGGACATCGGGGCCCATGCATGGCCAGAAATAGAGGACATGAATATTTGAAATCCGCAACGCGCGTCATGAAATTATGAAGTCTATGGAGATTTGCATTCAAATGAGTACGATTCTTGGCTGGAGACCCGTAACTATGTTTCCAGGCATAATAATGATAGAGGTACTCTGAATACACCTTATTGTATCATTTTGTTCTGCCAAAATGTGCTCACAGCTGGTTTGAAACTAGGTTTCATGGAAATTCAAACATTGAATGGGGGATGGTGAATTTATCAAGCGTTTCTCCCTTATAGCACGCAGTGCAGACCCGCTATTCACGTTCTCAAGGCATATCCTAAATGCCAAATCATCTGGCCATATATTATTACTATGGTGCTAATTTTGCCACTTATTCCAAATGCCTTTTGTAATGTTGTGCAGCATGACATTATTAAACCTACTGCTGACATCAGAGATACCTCAGGAGGAGCGGTGAGGAGAGGGAGGATTGGGGGGGGGGGGGGGAGAGGGAGGAAGAGGGAGGGAAGGCGAGAGGAGGGAGGGCAAGGGAAGTGACCATGGGGACAGGATTTTCACTGATAGCTCTAATATCCTCCAGGAAGTCTGTCAGTCCAGATCAGCCCCAGCAGAGTGTGTTGGAGAGGATTGAAGCAGAGAAGCTGAACAAAACCTTGACAGGAGGTAAGGGGTGTGGCAATGGGAGGTAAGGGGTGTGGCAATGGGAGGTAAGGGGTGTGGCAATGGGTGGTAGGGGGCGTGGCAATGGGAGGTAAGGGGTGTGGTAATCGGAGGTAAGGGGTGTGGCAATGGGAGGTAAGGGGTGTGGCAATGGGAGGTAAGGGGTGTGGCAATGGGAGGTAAGGGGTGTGGCAATGGGAGGTAGGGGTGTGGCAATGGGAGGTAAGGGGTGTGGTAATCGGAGGTAAGGGGTGTGGCAATGGGAGGTAAGGGGTGTGGCAGTGAGGGAGGTAAGGGGTGTGGCAATGGGAGGTAAGGGGTGTGGCAATGGGAGGTTAGGGGTGTGGCAATGGGAGGTAAGGGTGTGGCAATGGGGAGGTAAGGGGTGTGGCAATGGGAGGTAAGGGGTGTGGCAATGGGAGGTAAGGGGTGTGGCAATGAAAGGTAAGGGGTGTGGCAATGGGAGGTAAGGGGTGTGTCAATGGGATGTAAGGAGTGTGGCAATGAAAGGTAAGGGGTGTGGCAATGGGAGGTAAGGGGTGTGGCAGTGAGGGAGGTAAGGGGTGTGGCAGTGAGGGAGGGAGGAGAGATGGACATTTAGCTGGACAAATCCACACATAACCAGTGGTTGGCCTAGCTAAATGGAGACAGTATTTTGTGTCTTACAAGTCAGACTTGAATTCATGGGTTATTTTAACATTTGTGTACAAGGCACAGCTCTGGCAGACAGGAGTGTGTTTGTATCTACACACTAAACCTCTTCCTCTGTCATCCATTTGCAGCCACCACCTGCTAAAATGGCGAAGGCATTGTATAATTTTGAGGCCAAGACTCCAAAGTAAGCTGCAAAGATGTGATTGGTGTTGCACATGGTGTTGCTTAGCAACAATGATGTTTATGTATCGTATAGAAAGTGTGTGCTGTATTCCCTCTCTCGTTAGGCAGCCATGGGTGGATTACATCATCGCTAAGCGTAAGTAAGGCTCTGGTGAACTGCTGTACTCAATTCAGTCCAGGGTCACCAGAATTTTGGGGAACCAATCAGATTAGAGTTATGCAATAATGGAATATCATCGAGAGATTAATGTGGAATTCATAACAGTATGTAGTGACATACAACAGTCTTCTAAGGCACATGGGCTTACTTACCAGATTCTACACTGCCCCTTTGTGTGCGTGTTTAAGTGTGTGCATGTATGCATGTGTGCGTGTGTCTGGGTGCATGTGTGACATGCATGCACACGCACAGCCACACACAGGGCAGGGTAAACCCACCGTGGCAAAGTTGGCCCATGTGTCCATATCACACTACCTTTGGTTCACCAACATTCTGGTGGCCTGGACAGAATTGAGTACAGCAGTTCACCAGAGCTTACTTACGCTTAGCGATGATGTAATCCACCCAGGCTGCGTAACGAGAGAGGGAATACAGCACACAACAACAAGTTGTGTCAGTGGTATTGACAACATAAAGGGTTAATATCACAAGTACTGCATGCATGAGGTTAGGACCACTAGAAGTTATTAGTATGGTTTAGTAATTTTTAACTGCCATTTTGTTGACACAAAAAGAACAGTCGGCTTTCTAGCCACTGAACAGGTGTGATTTATTAGACAAGCGAAATAGCACAGACATGTACAAGAGAGGCCTGCTCACAAACACATGTTGTAATGGTTATGTACAAAACTCCAAGGAACAAATGATGATGGACACATGTACACAGGGGGGGGGGGGGGGGGGGGGGGGGGGGGGGGAGGGAACCACAACAAAATGGACACACTTAGAGAGAGACACACAATGTAAAAGTATTTAGTTGACTACTTTGCCATTCCACAGTCCTTGATGACCACGGGCTTTGAGGTGTCTCCATCTTCTGACCCGACTGCCTCCATCTTCCTCACCACATCCATCCCTTCCACAACTTTCCCATCCAACCTTTAGTGATTTTGTTTAGGGAGTAAACAATGTTTAATGTTTTGATGAAGGGCGAATGGTCGTGCACCACCCCTTCCAGCTTTGATAGGGCATGGGAAGCATATAGTATGTTGAAAGGGGGCTTTGTCTAGGGTTAGCAGGTCAAGCCTGCCTCTCTGTCTGCAACCCTCCCCTCTAAACAACCTAGCCCCAAATTAGATTGTCTCTGTCTGGTTCCAGGTATTGTATGTATATATAAATGGTGTTCTTGGGAAAGCAGCCATTCAGTCTCATAGCCTGCCTATGGACCACCTGAATATTGCTGACCCACCCACCACTCCGCTTGTGCATTGATTGTACCTTGTACACTGATTTTCATGTCATACATCAATGGCAGGCGGCACCCTTCGGGCTTCTACCCTGACCAACCACGTCAACCCCATGACCACGTCATGGTGTGGCACACCTGGTCGCACCCAAGGCAAGCCAGCGCTACCTTGGTCCCATGGTCGGTCAGCGGGGAGGGCCTACCACTCACCATGACCAGCGTCATGGTAGTGGCACGTCTGGTCGGCACCCAAGGCAAGCCAGCGCTACCTTGGTCCCAGATGTGGCCTGATGGGTACACCCTGTCACCAGGTTGCCGCCTGAACCCTTTTGGGCAAAACTGTTATCCGTCAATTAGTATAGATGCATGACAGGGGTCGAGGGAACTCAGTTAGCGATATGCTACAGCATTAGGGAGTACATGTATGCATTAGCACGGAATGAGCATTCTTCATACAGCTTAATTTGAAATAATATTTGAAAAACAAACCAATTCAAATTCCACTACCCACTGTCAATATATGTGCCACATTTTGATTGTTCGCTGAAACGTTCCTGCCCTCTCTCCATCACCTCCCCCTCTCTCTATCACTTCCCCTCATCACCTCCACCTCTCCCATCACCCCCTATCAAAATCACCTCCCCTCTCCATCACCTGCCTCCCTCCATCACCTGCCTCCCTCCACCACCTCCTCTCTCTCCATCACCTTCTCCTCTGTCCATCACTTCCCTCTCTCCATCCCCTCATCACCTCCCCTCTCTCCATCACCTCCCTCTCTCTTCATCACCTTCCCTCTCTCTCCATCACCTCCCTCTCTCTCCATCACCTCCCTCTCTCTCCATCACCTCCCTCTCCATCACCTCCCTCTCTCTCCATCACCTCCCTCTCTCTCCATCACCTCCCTCTCTCTCCATCACCTCCTTCTCTCTCCATCACTTCCCCTCTCTCTCCATCACCTCTCTCTCTCTTCATCACCTCCCCTCTCTCCATCACCCTCCCTTTCTCTCCATCGCCTCCCACTCTCTAAATCACCTCCCTCTCTCCCTCTCTTCATCACCTCCCCTCTCTCCATCACCTCCCTCTCTCTCTATCACCTCGCCTCTCTCTCCATCACCTCCCTCTCTCTTCATCACCTTCCCTCTCTCTCCATCACCTCCTTTTCTCTCCATCACCTCCAGCTCTCTCCATCACCTCCCTCTCTCCTCCCCTCCCCTCTATCCGTCACTCCATCACCTCCCTCTCTCCATCACCTCCCTCTCTCTCCATCGCCTCCCTCTCTCCATCACCTCCCCTCTCTCTCCATCGCCTCCCCTCTCCATCACCACCCTCTCTCTCCATCACCTCCCTCTCTCTCCATCATCTCTCTCCACCTCCCTCTCTCCATCACCTCCCCTCTTTCTCCATCGCCTCCCTCTCTCCATCAACTCCCCTCTCTCTCCATCACCTCCTGTCTCTCTCCATCATCTCCCTCTTTCCATCATCTCCCTTTCTCCATCACCTCCCTCTCTCCATCACCTCCCCTCTCTCTCCATCACCTCCCCTCTCTCTCCATCACCCTCCCTCTCTCTCCATCACCTCCCCCTCTCTCTCCATCACCTTCCTCTCTCTCCATCATCTCCCTCTCTCCATCACCTCCCTCTCTCCATCACCTTCTCTCTCCATCACTTCCCTATCCATCACTTCCCTCTCCATTACTTCCTCTCCATCACTTCTTCCTCTCTCCATCACCTCCCTCTCTCCATCACCTCCCTTTCTCTCCATCACCCCATCACCTCCCTCTCCGCCATCCATCATCTCCCTCTCTCCATCACCTCTCTCCATCCATCACTTCCCTCTCTCCATCACCTCCCTCTCTCCATCACCTCCCTCTCTCCATCACCTCCCTCTCTCCATCACCTCCCTTTCTTCTCCATCACCTCTCTCCATCCATCACTCTCTCCATCCATCACCTCTCTCCATCACCTCTCTCCATCCATCACCTCCAGCTGCATCAACTCCCTCTCTCCATCACCTCCCTCTCTCCACACACCTCCCTCTCTCCATCAACCTCCTCTCTCCATCACCTCCCTCTCTCCATCACCTCCCTCTCTCCATCACCTCCCTCTCTCCATCACTTCCTTCTCTCTCCATCACCCTATCACCCTCCACACCCTTAAGAACTCTTGTTAAAACAGATGGTTATCGAAAGTGATGCATTTGTGTGGGTGAGATGAGATGTGGTAGATTTGAGATGCCTTTGTCCAATATACCACACACACCTGCACACACACACATTATATACAGGGTGTCCATGAATCAATAGGACAGGTTTATATATTTATAGCTTGATATAGAAGTCAGTTACTATTGTGCTCTTAGATGGCTCTGATTAAGCAAATAGTACACATCTAAATTCAAATATTAAAAAGAATCAAATTGATCAAGCTCCCTACCCCTCCCTACTCCTCCCTAACTCATCCCTCTCTACACTCCCCTCTCCCTCT
>JABACO010000002.1:3138718-3181115 GCA_013339895.1 Ephydatia muelleri | reverse complement strand
ATCACCACCATGGAGGCCATAGATGGAAGAAGTCTTCTTTGATCCACTAAGGTCTTCTGCACCTCCAATTGCAAGCAGCACACCATCACCCACACATACTGATGACCTGCAGTATGGTACATCTGGTAACTGCCTCCAAATGGATTGCTGTGAGTCATGGGTGTGTGCAGTAGTCTTGTGAATGTGTGTGCACATGTGTGTGGTGGAAATAGGTGGAGATGTGTCATGTGTGGTCATGTGAGTGTGCACACAATTTGGAGCATGTGCACCAGTACATGTGATGTAGCTACATGTGTGTGTGCATCTGTATGGTATGTACACATACACATGCTGCATGCAGTTAAGACATCTGAGTGTGGTGTGTTCACTACAGGCAGCCATGTGTGTACAATAGTGTGCACGAGAGCCATGAAGCACACACACCACACAACGCAGTCACAGCTTCAACGTCAGCGCGTCCGTGGTGTGTGGGCGATGGAGACGCTTCACGTGCGCGCGTCTCTCCATCGCAGAGACACACGCATCCACGTCTAGTGTGTGCGTGTATGTAGGCTGTCTACGTAGGTTCACGTTGAGCGTGGACTGTGGCGTGTGTGCGTGTGAGCGTGTAGTAGCGTGGTGTGTGTCCGCGCGTCAGCTACACACACGCTAAACAAAGGGACAGAGATGCTACACAATGCTCAGTGGCTCACCAGGTCACGGATGTTGGCACACCACACTGCTCTGCCCATGCCCCGACCTCCCATCACGAAGACCAGGTCCCCATGGACCACTGCTGACATGAGGCAACATGGCTTAGGAAGTGATGGTCCTCTGTGCCAGGTCTGTGTCCCGCCATCAAACACCTGAACAACATTCAACCACCCTCCATCACCTATCCCTCCCATCACCACCATACCACCTCCACTAACGCTTAGTACACAGGACCTATCACACCCTACCAACATGTCTGGCAGCGACCATCTCCCTCCTCTCAACTCCTTCACCTCCTTACTCCTCACACCACTCTTATCACCTCCAACCCACACCAGCCTCCCTCCACACACTGCTAGTGTGCCCCCATACTCACCACCATCAGCCACTCTACTCCACTTAGACCGCACCTCATCCAACATGTGCACTCCTCCATATCCTCCATATCCTCCCCACACAACCCTACCCTCCACCTCCACTAGACCACCATCACCCCATCTTCGACAACCTGGCACAGGCACTTTCGCACAAGTTGCGAAACTCAACATTTTTTATGTTCTAAAGAAAAGAAATGATTAATAGTTAATGGAAAGACAGCACGTTCAGGGAGCTAGCTAGCTCGTACGCAACACGAGGTCCACACCACACAACTACACACACTTCACGCTTCTCTTTACTACACCAATAGGCTCATCTGGACACGGCCAACCGGACTAATGGCGACCAGTACGGATAGTTGGGGTAGTCCTTGTAGCTACGTACGGTTACAAGAGGTCTGCCTATCATTCCAGCGTCTTGGAGACACTGTCGGCTAGCTCCTTCCAATGCTCACAGCGACCTTATCCACCCAAAAGACGCATCTCAAGCTTCTCTGCAACAACAAATACGGGTCCCACCTAACCTACCAAGCTGGATTGTATATATTTCAGCTATAAAGAAGGTACAGACATCTCATCTGACCCCACACACACCTTCAATAGCTGCAGGAATCACTACTGGATAATAGACACATAAAGGTTCAACCTTTTCTGGTAGTGGCACTCTTTACAACTAGATGGCTGAGCAAATCTGTTTTCATAGGCTACTCAAAGGCTACCCTCAAAGGATTCTACGCTATATGTTTACAAATCTGTTTCCAAGGCCTACTTTAGCTTTTCTTAAAAGCTACTACGATCTGAAGATACAAAAACGCATTTTTAAATTTGTTTCTGTGTGGCCTTTTTCACCACCTAGCTGAATGCTGCCAGCAAGTCAAGACGTACAGTCTAATCACACTCTAGCGTCTTGGGGAACTCCCTCTAATTACTCACAGCTACCTTATCCACTCAATATGCACCTCAAGCTTCTCTGCCACACCACATTCTGGTCCCACTCAATCTACTAAGCGGGATTGTCAATACTTAAGCATTTTCATCTATAAAGGAGGTAAAGGCATCTCTTGTGACCTACTACACACTTTCAATAGGAATCACCAACTGGGCGACACGCACACTAGGGTAGTGGAGCTCTTTACCGCTACATGTAATAGGACGTGCTAATAGGTGGTGCAAATCTGCGTCCATAGGCTACTCAACAATCCCTACATGGTCCATAGATACAGTACAGTTGCCATTTCGAACGTCTTTTTTAGCATTTCTCAGCACTAACTTTGCTAAATTCTACCAGCAAGTCAAGACGAACAGTCTACAGACACACAACAAACAGACTGACCTGGTTGCCCATTTCAAGAACAAAAATGGCATACACAACGAATAGCGACAGCCTACGAGACCTAGTCCTAACAAGTAATAACAACTGCTGGAAATGGCAAATGTAACTGCGCTCTTACTTTTTATGGGCATTTGTGCACTTTGTGCGCATGCGTAGTGACGGAGGTCAGATGCCACGAATGAACCATAAATGGTCATTGTCATGTTTTAAAACAACAATGCTTTCAGATGTAAGGGGTACAGTATTACTGTGACAAAAGAATCAAGCTGATATAACATTCATGTAGGGTTTTCCAATGAGTAATACAAAGATGGTTGTTTCAATTTGTCCATCGCATGGTCACAGTGGTGGGTGACGAGGGATGGTGTAAGGGGGGTGGAGAAGGAGGTGGAAGGGATCAAACACCCACGGGCCAGTAGGAGGCACATCCTTACTCATTGAAGTGTTTTAATAAATGATGTCAGATGGTTCACTGCATTATTACAAAAGCCATTGCACAGAGCAACTTGTACAAGGTTCAAGGTGTGGTTGAGGATTTGATGCACAGGAGGAAAATCCTCATCAAAACGATGTTTTGACTCATATTCGAGGAATACATAAATGATTTGTTGGTTGTAAATTCAAACAATAGTTTACCATTTGATTACAAATCAAGTTCTCGATTTAGCGCAACTGGTAACTGAATCATGCTCCTGATTAGCAACAAACTTAGATTCAGCAGTGCAGTAAATCACTCTCTGATTTTAAAAGATATCATATACTTTGATAATACCAAACCATTGTACAATTCACCATTACATCAGTATTCATATCTTATGATGAGCATTAGCTCTTAGATATGGCTGGTTACCTGCCAACATGCCCACCAGCTGTGCCTGTGGTGCTGCCTTCTCTGTTGAGCATGCACTGTCATGTCCAAAAGGTGGCTTCCCTTCCATCAGGCACAATGAGATCAGAGACTATACTGCCTATCTCCTGTCAGAAATCTGCCACAACGTTTCAACTGAGCCTCATCAGAGGTGAGGTTCACACCAATGCATCAGCCAACTTCCAGGATGGTGCTCGACTTGATGTAGCAGCAGATGGGTTGTGGGGGAGTCGTTTTGAGAGGGCATTCTTTGATGTAAAGGTTTTCAACCCCTACGCCCCCTCAAATAGACGACCTCAACCATCACCTGTTACCGCACCCCATGAAGCCTCAAAGAAACGAGCCTATGAACGTGTCGGATCCTCGAAGTTGAGCATGCCTCCTTCACCCCACTCATCTTCTCTGCCACTGGAGGCTTAGGAAGGGAGGCCACAGTGGTTTACAAACACATTGCTGCCCAGCTCTCAGCAAAGTGGGGCCACTCTTATAGTTCAACCATGGCCTGGATTCGATGCCATCTCTCCTTCTCCCTTCTACGCTCCTCCATCATGTGCATCAGAGGAGCTCGATCAACTATAGGCCATGCCTTTAACCACTCCCCTGTCGACCTGATTACAATGGTTGCACAGGTCTCATCTATTCTTTAGTTACTGCCGCCTTTAGTTCACATAAGTATACATCATGTATCCTTGCAATGTAATTGCTTGATTTATATTATTATTATTATGAAATTTCCACTTTGTGAGCATGCGTAAGACGGAGGTCAGAACCATAAATGGTCATTGTCATGTTTTAAAAACAATGTGGGTATAATAAGGGAGTATAAAGAATCACGCTATGCGTTCGTAATATATACATGTAGGAGTTAATTCAAAGATGCCTATTACAATGTGGCCATCGCATAGATAGTCACAATGGGGGGTGATGAGGGATGGTGTAAGTTAATTTAGTTGAGTTTTTTTTTCTCGTAATACATCAATGTGAATAAGAAATGGTACAAAGTCATAGATATGCACACAAAGGATGCAGTTAATGAGTTAAACAGATATCGAGGGAACCTTGGCTTCTGTAACATCCAGATCAATCACGCTGGAGAAGAAGGTGGAAGGGTTAATCACCCGCGGGCCAGTAGGGGAAGCACATATGATTGTGATCAAAGTGTGATGTCAGATGGTTCACTGCGCTATTAGAACAGCCCTTGCACAGATCAACTTGTACAAGGTTCAAGGTGTGCTTGAGGATTTGATGCACAGAGGAAAATACTCATCAAAGCAATGTTTTGATTATGCGTAAGATTCACTCATATCGAGGAATACATAAATTATTTGTTGGTTGTAAATTCAAACAATACAAATGTGATTAAAAATCAAGTTCATGATTTAGCGCACCTGGTAATTGAATCACGCTCCTGATTAGCGACATGATTTTCATTCGATTACAAAATCAAACATTTAGATTCAGCGGTGAGGTAAATCACACTTTGATTTTAAAAGTTATCATACAGCTAATTTGATAATACCAAACCATTGTACACGTAACTCACCATTACATCAGCATTCAAATCATATAAATTGCAACGTATAAGATCACATATTAATAAATTAATTAATACTGATCATTTTCTACTTATCGTGGAAACTCAAGAACATATAGCCGTATGATGAACATGTCTTCCAGAATATGCAAGCGGACAAAATGATTTACACATCTTCTGGAGCAAACAATCTTGACTTGTTCATAAACCCATTGTTCACCATGTAATGCCCAGTTTTTTTCTCCAATGCAGTAAATAATGCTGAATACAAAGATGTCAATATACACTGATGTCATTAAAGTCCGCGACACCATCGAGGAAGTGAACGTTAATGGCTTCTTAATGAATAACATTACATTCATGCCCACAATACCACAATGTGTAGAAATCTACCAGCTATGTTGGCTATAAAAAGGAACATTGTGCAGCTTAACAATTAGTCAAAAATGTCAAGTTAACAGGGGTACTTTTTAAATATTTATTCAATTTGACCATAATTTTGTACCGCATCCAAGATAAAGAATCATATTTTGATTCTACGCGTATTGATACCTCTAAATATAAAATATCTCGTCTTCTGCTTTTACACTGTCTGTTTGATTTTCAAGAATACATTCTTTACCTTTTAGCCTACTGGTGCCATCTTTAGACTGTGTAAACAAACACTTCTTGCTAAAATAACTGTTCTGAACCATAGTTTGCTTAGTGTTAGATAAGGGCCGCTTCTTGTATCTTATTTGTTCTTGCGCCCAGAGGCCCTTTGTATATGACTATTGCGCTTTTGTGATACCATTTGCCTTTGTTCTTCTTGCGCCCAGAGGCCATTTGTACACTATTATTCGTTTGAGTTATGTAAACGTTTCGAAGTGTTTGTTGTGAATTTCATTACGCGCTACTTGTTTATTATCATCTCGCTCATTAGTATTCAACTCACTGAATTTTTAATAATACGAGATGGTCTGCGGAAAATAATATGTCTAACCTCTTTTTTAGACCCCACAGACACCTTTTATTTAAAAAAAGAGTGCATAATTTTTACTTCCTCGATGATGTCGCGTAATGAGCGTAACAAGCCGTGAGCAGTTAAACCCATTGATACACCATGTATGGAACACACCATATCATGTGACACTCTGGAATTCCCATGTGCTACTTTCTTCTCCACATGTAACGTTGCGCGCGAGTCAATCGAAAATAACATCTCATTAATTCTACGACAATGAAATTTAAACAGGCATTACGCACTATTGTATGCCTCAACTGACAAATAGTCATTATAGTAACAAAATAGGTAATCGCGATTAACCTACAAAACCTGAAATCGGTTACACACCCTATCAGCGCAATTTAGGTACGCATGTGTTGTTTTTATGTCAAACTGACATGTATGCCTGGAAAATAGAAATGACAGCCACCTTCAACTTTAGAGCCAAATACGTTCGATGGAAGAGAGCGGAATCCCTCAGCTGGAGGAACGCGAGGAGGATGGTGTGGCCCATGAACACCCACGTCACAGAGGTGACTACTATTGGCGAGCCAAGCCAATTAAGCCTATTCATTTTTAGCAGAAACACCACAAGCCCCAAAATTATAAGCAGCTAAAAGCCGCGTCCGCCTCAGAGGACTTCACGGGAAACGTGCTGGCTTCAGGACATTAGACATTATTCAAACACATCACTACCTTGATCAACCATAAGTCGTCGATACTCCAACGATATCGAAAGATAGCTAGATCTTTTTAATACAAATACATGTACGTGCAGCTATCATTCAACGCCATACATTTAATGTGCTCTTAATTAATCAGCCAAGGATTCCCTTCCCGAGTGCAAGATTCAAGCATGGCCGTAGTCACGGATATAGTCACTGCCGCAGTGAATCACCAAAATTGGGGGAGGGGGTGGGGCTACTTAATTTCATGAATGAATATTATGTGGTAACGCCAGTTGTCACGCAACTGAACATCGTGACAGTGAAAGCAGTACATGTAGGAACGAGAAATAAAAACACGGCATATTATTAATGATTTATACCGGGTGGGTGCGGGAGTGGGGTACTACTTCCGCCCCAGCGAGGGGGTATGGGCGAGCTCTGCAAGCTTCCACATATGCATCGGGGTCTGGCGCGGAGCCCTAGAAGCTCCGCAACTTTATCTTTTTGAAGTCATGAAACCCCTTTGATTTGGCTGTTTTACCTGATGATGACTGTAGGGCTAACTATTTTGGAACGGTAGTAACCAATCAGCGTCTTGGTTTATACTTTCTATTTAACGAGCGGCAAGAAATGAGCTATCATCACAAATCAGGCGCCCAGAAAAGAAGGGAAAAGTTAATGCGTACTGAAGGGGTACTGAATGAAGAAGACCTGCTTGAGATTGAAGAAGAGCCTGAAGAGGTGCTTGCCTCGATCCGAACCAGATATCGATGCTGCTGGATGCAGTGATGGACCGAAGGACCGGAGACTCCTGATGCGGAGGCCTTAGTGGTAGTAGCTGGTGTTGATATTGGTATCTTTATTAAGGGAGAGGTGCCCACGAGGGAGAAAGTAGAAGAAGCTGTTAGAAGAGGCTCTAAAAGGCTTCCGCTACAGTTTCCTAATGATTCTTCCAACAGGGTGTTTCCAAATACTATTCTATGTTATAAACTGCCAAATGTGATTGGCTAGTCGGGAGCGAAAGCAAACAAGCATTATTTTGCTTTCCTTGTCGGCTCTTTACCCCGTCTTCCAATATGAATCACTCTTTACTAGCTTCAACAAATCCCTAAACTGTGTTCTCTTCCCATTTGACAAGGTTCTTAAGACTTTAAAATCATTGCCCTAAAAATGTTCTAAAACTCCTGATGGCTTCCCCGCTTTTTTCTTAAAGTCTTTAGCCCCAGCTATTGCTTTCCCATTATCACTCCTTTTTGAGATGTCTATGAGTACAGGACATATACCCTTAGTTTGGAAGACTGCTTTTGTATGTCCTGTCTTTAAAAAGGGTTCACGTAAACAGCCCAGTAACTATAGACCTATCTCACAAACGTGTATCCTTTGTAAAGTTATGGAAAGTATTATATCATCTTCTATGATATCCTTTCTGCGTACTCATAATCTTATCTCACAGGATCAATTTGGTTTCCTCTCTCGGCGTTCTGCTTGTACTCAGTTATTGATAACTCTGAACAACTGGACTTTGAATGTTGACAATGGCAAGAAGGTGGATGTTGTGTATACTGATATTGCTAAGGCCTTTGACACTGTCTCCCATTCGAAATTATTGCTAAAGGTTGAGGCTTATGGCTTTAAATCAAACTTACTTCAGTGGATAAGAGCCTTTTTAAACGACCGCACACAATGCGTATATGTAGGACTTGATGTATCATCTCCTAAATCCATCACCAGTGTGTACCTCAGGGTTCTGTCCTTGGCCCTCTCTTGTTTCTGCTATATGTCAATGACCTTCCTAACCATGTCCAATCTCCAGCTGGCATTAAAATCTTTGCCGATGACACAAAACTGTATCTTGGTTATACTGAAAATCAAAATACACCACTTATGCAATCCTTAAATCAATTTTGTTCATGGTCCAAGACATGGCAACTGACTGTTGCTTATTCCAAGTGCTCTGTCATTTCCTTTGGTTCTCATGGTTATGAGCCTACTTCACCTTACTCACTTTCTGGTATTCCTTTGCAATTTGTATCATCTATAAGAGATCTTGGGGTGTGTTTGAATTCAGATCTTACGCCAAGTATGCACTGCTCAAATATTGCCGCCATGGCTTTCAATAGGAGTTGTCTTCTCTTAAAATGCTTTCATTCTAACGATGTGTCTCTCCTTGTGCGTCTGTATAAGGTGTATGTTCGTCCCCTTCTGGAAAGTAATACCCAAGTTTGGAATCCCTGGTTCCATAAAAATATTCAATGTATTGAACGCGTTCAGAGATTTTTCACTCGTGCCATACTCAAACGTGCTGGTGTACCATATATGGATTATGATGATCGCCTTGCGAACCTGGGTTTACAGTCCTTAGAGTACAGGAGAGTCTTCTACGACCTTGTCATGTGCTACAAGATCTATAATAACCTGGTTGATTTACCTTTTGAGAGTTTTTTCACCAAACCGGTTAGGTCTTATTCCATCCGAGGTCATCCTTGTATCCTGCGATCCAAACATTTACCCCATCATGCATTCCGAGCGCATTTTTTCACTGAACGTGTGATACCTATATGGAACCACTTACCCCATGATGTTGTCATTTCATTGAACATTACAGTTTTTCGTACCCGACTTAGATCTGTTGACCTATCACCCTTTTGTATGTTATATCCCTTCCATGTTTAGGCAGTTTGTAAGTGCACGTACACATTGTGCCACTACTTGCCTTTTTGCATATGTATGTGTGTTTATATGTATGCAATCAATCAAATCAATCAATCAATCAATCAATCAATCAATCAATCAATCAATCTACTGGCTATTCTAACGATAACAAGTGGAAAAAGCTATACGACAGGATTCCAGAACATCAAGAAAGCATTAGTTATTAAAAAAATTTATGTTGCTTGGAGGAATTTCCAAAAGGTTATTGGATGCAGCGCCACAATTTCAGTGCAATTAAACAGAAGTATCGAGATCGAAACTGCAATATGGAAGGCACTGTTGCACAGAATTCTACAAGTAGTTTTGTTCCTTGGAGAAAGGGGCTTGGCATTCAGAGGTGATTCTCAAAGGACTGGGGACCCAAACAATGGTAATTTTCTGGGCATTCTTGGTTGCAATGGTAAACCAGTGAATTAAACCAGTGGTTTAAATTTTAACTGGTTTCACGGTTAAACCAAAATGTCAAACCAATTTTGTGGTTTAATCCTTAAACGCAGCAATTTGGTTTAAATTTGACTTGGTTTACGCTTTAAACCAATCGTTTAAAAATAGTATTTATCATTGAGAATACCAATTTTGAATTCAACTTATTTGCAGTGAGGTTACGACAACGGATCTAACATGAGTGGTTCATACAGGGTGCCCAAGCCCGTATCATACAGAAGAATCCTTTGGCAAAGTTTTGCCCCTGTGCTTGCCACAGTCTAAACGTATGCGGGGTTTCTGCTGCAGAGTATCGTCCTGAAGTCATCACCTTTTTTGGTATAATCCAGAGGTTATACACTCTGTTCAGCTGCAGCCCACAACGGTGAGAAATTTTGCAAAAACACATAGCTATAGGGTGCTCCTTGCACGGTATGTCCGCGACACGTTGGTCTGCTCGGATTGAGAGTGTTGGGCCTGTTATTGCCCATCTTCCAGGTATATTGAGTGCCTTAGAAAAACTAAACCTAACAGCTGAAATACGATCTAATCCACGGGATTAAATCGTATGTTGAATCATTTCAATACATACTGATGGCATCCATATGGGTTAAGGTTATGAGAGCCATCGACTACAGAAATAAAGTATTGCAAGCCAGAAGTGCAACTTTGGATGTTGAAATTGGAAACATACAAAGTCTTATTGAAGATCTAAAGCAGCTGAGGAAACAGAGGGATGCAATTCGTCAGCTTGTAGCAGAAAACACTGGTATAGAGCCGATGTTGCCTGAACGTAGACAAAGGAAGCGGAAGCGGTTTGCTGATGAAAGCCTGAGTGCGCAAGATGATCCCAATGTTAGCCAGGAAGTCCATTTTCAGAAAATCGTATTCTACGTGCTATCTGGACTGTGTAATTGGAAACATGACTAATCGCTCTGAATCAATACATGCACTGGAGTCCATGTTTGGTTTCCTATGGAAGTACTTGAATATGAATGAAAGTGAAGTGGAAGAAAAGGCAAAGTTCTTTGTATCTCAGCACGCTGGTGATGTTTCTTCCTAACTTGTTCAGGAGATAATGCATCTAAAAGCCATTCATACAAGCAGGGTTGCCGAAAGTCAGGCCGGGGTCCGGCCTGTGACCGGCCGGCCTGAAAGGCCCGGCCTGCCAGGTCGGATAAATTGATATGATTAAACAACTTACATGGCTAACCACAAAACATTACAGTATTATTAAACAATTTATTAAAAATTAATAGTTAACCACAAACGTCGCCGGATGAGGAAAGACACTTCAGAAGCAGCTGCAGGTGCCCTTCAGAGAGCCGCAGTTCAGGGGGAGTATGATGCATGGCTGCTTGTTCCTGAGGCCGGAGTCATAGATGCAAATTCCCCTATTGACCCTCTAGCGTGGTGGAAAATGCACGATGGGCAATTCCCCCCAATAGCAAAGCTTGCCAGGAAGTATTTAGCTATTCCTGCTTCTTCAGCTCCATCCGAGCAGGTGTTTTCGCGAGCTAAGCTGATTCAACAGCGCCAGAGATGGAACCTTCTCCCTCAACGTTTGGAGGCGTGTGTCATGCTGAAGCACAATGCATGGTTAATTAGATAGCAAGCGCGCTGTTTGCATCACTGCATGTTATGTATCTCAGACTCAGTTTCTGTATCTGTAATTTGTAAATTGTAACCATTAATTATATTACCAGCTGATTGAAATAACTATTATTACTCTATATAGCTATGACATCGCAAAATGAATGAATAATTTGGGACAGTTTCCGCGAAAATTGCCCCACGGTTAAAACATTTTAACCGTGGGGCAATTTTCGCGGAAACTGTCCCATTTATTATAATAAGTGGGTGGATCCCGACCTGCCGGCCTGTCAGGTCACGGTCCGGCCTGCCAGGCCAAGCTGAATGTCCGGCCTGGCAGGCCGACCTGGCAGGCCGGACTGGCCTTCGGCAACCCCGCATATATATATACAAGTAACTTAGGGGAAAAACCTTTAAATCCCATTCAGCTGCTCAATGCGCTAGCAGAAACATCATTGAAGGTTATTTTTCCCAACTGTTGCGTAGCTCTTCGCATGTACTGCACGTTGCCCGTTACAGTAGCTGAAGCAGAACGATCTTTTAGTGTTCTAAAAAGAATTAAGAACTATCTCCGATCAACTACGTGCCAGATCGGTTGACTTCTTTATAGGAACATTGGCAGTTGGCAAAGCAACTAGATTTTCAGTAATGAAATAATAGAAACCTTCGCAAACAAAAAAGCGCGCAAGGCTGCTGTCGGCACTCCCTTCAATTGATAATTTGTGCGTACTGTATGTTTATGTTTATGTTTTTCTTTTTTTAAATTTGCTTTGTACATAACACAAATGGCAAACAACAGTATTATACACTAATGTATTATTAATTCATTAGAAAAAATTTTGCCCCGGGCCTGGGCTGGCTCTTGGCGGCCCTGCCTGTGCGGGGGGGGGGGGGGGGGGGCACAGATTATTCCCACAGATGGCTACTTAATACTCATGAATGAATATTAAGCAGCCATCTGTACGTGGTAATGCCAGTTATCCATGGTACAGCTACCACGCAATTGAACATCGTAACAGTAAGGGCAGTACATGCAGGAACGAGAAATAAAAACACGGCATATTATGAATGATTTATACCGGGTGGGTGCGGGAGGGGGGTACTACTTCCGCCCCAGCGAGGGGGTATGGGCGAGCTCTGCAAGCTCTCCCATCGGGATCTGGAGCAGAGCCCCATAAGCTCTGCAAATGTATCATTTGAAGTCATGAAACCCCTTTCATTTGGCTGTTTTACCTGATGGTGACAGTAGGGCCAACTATTTTGGAACGGTTGGAATTCTGGAGCACTAACTTTGGAACAGTGTCCCTGCTCAGTTATACCACTGATGTTTTGAAAAGGGTGGGACGATACATGCACACTCTTAATTCTCTGTCCATCTCATTGGCCCTCAGCAGTACTAGTCCCATACATGTTATGATGCCTACATACTGCTGAATACGAATAGAAGCATGCCCTCTTGGCAGACTTGCATGTTGCACAATTACAAACATAGAGCCCACTCCTTTTTGCTCCTCAACTCTTCGCATTGTGGAAACAAGACTTCTCACGTTCATTGCAGAAACACAAGCCCCAAAATTATAAGCAGCTAAAAGCGCGTCTCTGTCACGCCGCCTCAGAGGACTTCACTGGAAACGTGCTGGCTTCAGGACATTAGACATTATTCAAACACATCACTACCTTGATCAACCATTTGTCGTCGATACTCCAACGATATCGAAAGATAGTTTAATACAAATACATGTATACGTGCAGCTATAATTATAATAATTGAACTCCGCAATTACCGAAATAGGGGAGGGATTCAAAAGCATGGCCGTAGTCTATCACCAAAATGGGGGGGGGGGGGGGCTAGATAATATTCATGAATGAATATTAAGTAGCCATCAGTGATAGCGCCAGTGATCACAATTGACAGTGAAAGCCGTACATACAGCAACGAGAAAAAAGAAAACACTGCATATTATTAATCATTTATACCGGGTGGGTGCGGGAGTGGGCACCATTCCAAATCAATTGGTCCTACAGTAATCGATTATGAGCTTGATTTGATTGATTTGATTATTGACAAGACCTTTTCAGCTTATTGCATGGAACTGGGAGGAAGGTTTCCAAGTTTTACAAGATACTTATATTATTAGAGCAACTTTCTAACGTTCATACGTGGTAAGCTTCGTCCCCTCGCTTCCAAATTATGTCATCAGGCTACGTTGAAATATTACAGAGTGTGCAGATATGGCATCCGATGGAAGAGCATGGCTGTTGAGAAGAGCACCAAAGTGCCTGGGCAAGTTACTGGTTATCCCTGTATCCAAACTGGAGGAGCACACAGAAGCAATATAGGCTGCACATGAATGGTGAGAAAGAAAGCACAAGTCAAAGCAACTATAGCACAGACCGAGCTGAGCATGTTGCCATGTGGAATCAGAGGAGTACAATACAAAGCAGTGTTTAAAACACTGTCTGACATCACTATCAAACAGCTGCAAGGAATCAGCGGCCCAGACAGAGAGGGGCTGGCTTCTTACCAGGTGGGACTAACCTGCAAATCAGTAATAAAAAAATTATGATTTGAAATCAGATGATGCTATAGTGTAATTAGTCATCACTGCAGTGACACTTAAATAATTTTCCATCACTCCTCCATCACGCCTCCTAACTTCTCAGTCACCCCACATAACTCCTCCAGCATCCCCATCACTCCTCCTTCACTCCAGAACTCCTCCTCACTCATCACTCCCAGCACCCACCATCACGCCCCATCAGCTCCTCCTTCACTCGCCAGGACGCCGCCAGAACGCCGCCAGCACCCCGGAGACGCCGCCAGCACCACCGGGAGCAAGCCGCCAGCACCCGGGGAGCACGCCGCCCAGCACGGCGCAGACGCCACCAGCACGGCGCAAGCACGCCGCCATCACCCCGCCAGCACGCCGCCAGCACGTGGCCAGCACGCCGGCACTGCGCCATCACCCCCATCACCCCACCATCACGCAGCCATCACGCCATCACGCCTCCATCACTCCACCATCACTCCTCCATCACTCCACCATCACTCCATCACTCCATCACTCCTCCATCACTCCACCATCACTCCTCCATCACTCCACCATCACTCCTCCATCACTCCACCATCACTCCTCCATCACTCCACCATCACTCCTCCATCACTCCTCCATCACTCATGTCCCTCTATTAATCGTCTGTTCCTTACAGTGCAAGTCGAGCAACACAAACATGCGAAAATGATCCACCCACTGCTGACATCAGAGATACCTCAGGAGGAGCGGTGAGGAGAGGGAGGAGAGGGGGAGAGGGAGGGAGGGCAAGGGAAGTGACCATGGGGATTTGCATTTTCATCGAGAGCTCTAATATCCTCCAGGAAGTTTGTCAGTCCAGATCAGCCCCAGCAGTGTGTTGGAGAGGATAGAAGCAGAGAAGATAAACAAAACCTTGACAGAAGGTAAGGGGTGTGGCAATGGGAGGTAAGGGGTGTGGCAATGGGAGGTAAGGGGTGTGGCAATGGAAGGTAAGGGGTGTGACAATGGGAGGTAAGGGGTGTGGCAATGGGAGGTAAGGGGTGTGGCAATGGGAGGTAAGGGGTGTGACAATGGGAGGTAAGGGGTGTGGCAATGGGAGGTAAGGGGTGTGGCAGTGAGGGAGGGAGGAGAGATGGACATTCAGCTGGACAAATCCACACATAACCAGTGGTTGGCCTAGCTAAATGGAGACAGTATTTTGTGTCCTAGAAAGGCAGACTTGAATTCATGGGTTATTTTAACACTTGGTACAAGGCACAGCTCTGGCAGACAGGAGTGTATTTGTATCTACACGCTAAGCCTCTTCCTCTGTCATCCATTTACAGCCACCATCTGCTAAAATGGCGAAGGCTTTGTATAATTTCGAGGCCAAGACTCCAAAGTAAGCTACAAAGATGTGATTGGTGTTGCACATGGTGTTGCTTAGCAGCAATGGTGTTTATGTATCATATAGAAAGTGTGTGCTATATTCCCTCTCTCGTTACGCAGCCATGGGTGGATTACATCATCGCTAAGCGTAAGTAAGGTCTGGTGAACTGCTGTACTCAATTCTGTCCAGGGTCACCAGAATTATTATTATGATTACTTCCATCTGCCTGAAGAAGGAGTAAAGTACTCCGAAACCGGTCGCGAATAGGAAGAGATTTTTTGACTGGAAACTGTGTATGTGATGGATAAAGAAACCAGGATGGAAATCTCAAACCACATTGTATGTTGGTTATCATTTTGTGATTCATGTATTTGTGCAAGTGTATGGTACCTAACCGCAAAAGGTTGTAAACAAATATATTATCTAAACTACTCTTAGCCTACGAAGCCAGAAAAAAAGTACATATACATGTACAAAACAAACTCACTAAACTTATATTTCAGAAAACCATATAATTTACCTCCAATGGAAGATGAAAACAATGAGCTCTCCCCGTTTGCGCTTGTGCGCAATATTGAAACAATACAAAAACAAATGATACACAAATGGGAAAATAGTAGACAACACGATGGACTGGGAATAGACTGTGTAACAGCTTTCGTATTTCCTCCGCTACCTAAACCAATTCCAGAACATGAGACAGTTCTGATAAGTAGAGGCAATGCTAGAAACAAAGCATGCCAAACGTATGAAAAATATGATGCCGTTTGGCCAGAAAAACATATGGATCCCACAGACTATTTTATTGTTTCAAATATAAAACATAAGAAACATAGGAGAAACACACTGAGAGAGCTTTCTACAATTCTTAAAAATGAAAAAGAAACACAAATTTGGGTTATATACAATAACACCTTAGTCCATTGGAGGCATATTTCAATGATCGAAGTCATATTCGACCCAGATGACATAACAATACATGCCTGCTCTTCCATACAGCTTGACTACTCCACAGATGAGGACGGAAAACCCTCCGTCTCTCATGATGATGGAGGTGAGGGCGTCTCCTTGGAGGAGGAGAAATCAAGGATGGTCCTGTTATTGGGCTCTTTGAACAACTGGGTGGATTACAACATCACTAAGCGTAAGTAAGGTCCGGTGAACTGCTGTACTCAATTCTGTCCAGGGTCACCAGAATTTTGGGGAACCAATCAGATTAGAGTTTTGCAATAATGGAATATCATCGAGAGATTAATTTGGAATTCGTAACAGTATGTAGTAGTGACATACAACAGTCTTCTAAGGCCGACCCAGAAAAGAAGAAGGCCTATGTACGCGACACATACAAGGCCGACCCTGAAAAGAAGAAGGCCTCTGTACGCGACACCTACAACGCAAATGCTGTATCTAAGCGTGCTTCTAAAAGGCAGCGATATCAAGAGGGCGTCGAGGAGAACCGTGCTGCTAAAAGGCAGCGATATCAAGAGGGCGTCGAGGAGAACCGTGCTGCTAAAAGGCAGCGATATCAAGAGGGCGTCGAGGAGAACCGTGCTGCTAAAAGGCAGCGATATCAAGAGGGCGTCGAGGAGAACCGTGCTGCTAAAAGGCAGCGATATCAAGAGGGCGTCGAGGAGAACCGTGCTGCTAAAAGGCAGCGATATCAAGAGGGCGTCGAGGAGAACCGTGCTGCTAATAGGCGGATATACAGGGGCAATTCAGCTACCATTAAGGCAGCTAGAAGGAGTCGGTATTGGAAGGGTCGTAGAACTACCACTACCACCCAAAGGTATGTTATAAACAGCATGCTGTATGTAGCATTTAAAGTCTAAGGGCTGCTTTCTTACGTGCTAATGTAAGTTGCTCATGGCTTCCTGTCATGCACACATTAACACATTTCTTGTACGCTTGCATGCATATTCTCAGATGTACAGTAAGGCTTCCCAGTTCCCTGGTAAAGGTCAATGTTTGTACAAAAGGTTATTTGTGCATGCATCTGTGTCTGTTACATTGTACATTAGTTAGTAGCAGCAGCGCTACCCCCACCACCAGCAGCAGCAGAGCTGCCCCCACCCCCACCACCAGCAGCAGAGAGCTGCCCCCACCGCCAGCAGCAGCAGAGCTACCCGAGAGGAAGCAGTATCGCAGGGGTCACCGAACTACCACTACCACCCAAAGGTATGTGATGGCATGTTGTATTGCACTAGCATTACAAAGCTATAGGAAGATGTGCATGCAACATGTGTACAGCACGCATGTAAGGGATCTGCCATTCACTTCACATGTAAAGCATGCATGGTGACTCAACTGTCCTTTGTGACCTGTCTATGGAATATTGGGGTGTCATCCTTAATCTGATGCACAAAAAGGCTTCCTTATCTGATGTAAAAAAAGCTTTTGACACAATGTTTTGACTACAATCAGCAGCAGCGCTGCCCCACCTACACCAGCAGTAGCAGTGCCCCCACCAGCAGCAGCAGCAGAGCTGCCCCCACCGCCACCAGCAGTAGCAGCAGAGCTGCCCCCACCGCCACCAGCAGTAGCAGCAGAGCTGCCCCCACCGCCACCAGCAGTAGCAGCAGAGCTGCCCCCACCGCCACCAGCAGTAGCAGCAGAGCTGCCCCCACCGCCACCAGCAGTAGCAGCAGAGCTGCCGCCACCAGCAGAGGCAGGAGCATTGCTACCTGCACCAGCCCCACCACCGGCACAAGCAGTATTGACGCCAGTGCCCCCACCACCACTTCGCCTGCTGCTCCCCTGGCCGCTGCCACCACCACCCACATGGCTCCCATGGCCAGAACCAGGCCGCCGCGGCCATAGAAGAGGCTGGGGGAGACATAGAGGACAAGGCCGAACAGTAAATAACATTTAGAACTCCTATACATATATTAAAATGTTAAACCTCCCTCCCTCCCTTTGAAAATTAAAATCAATTTGTGACCACTTATAAATTAAAGACGCCAGAGGAAAAAACTAATGAAACAAGTAAATAAAAACATTCTCTAACGAGAAAGTTGTTGGTATATAGGATTGACCAATGGTGGTGTAAAAAGCACGGAAACAAGAGTGACAGAAATTTGACTGGAAAATTGAAATAGGCCTATGTTTAGCACACTAACGTTGTAACAGTACATGCCTGAGTAATGGGCTAAATATAGGCCTATTTCAATTTTCCAGTCAAATTTCTGTCACTCTTGTTTCCGTGCTTTTTACACCACCATTGGTCAATCCTATATACCAACAACTTTCTCGTTAGAGAATGTTTTTATTTACTTGTATATATATGATTTGTTGGTTGTAAATTCAAACAATAGTTTACCATTTGATTACAAATCAAGTTCTTGATTTAGCACAACTGGTAACTGAATCACGCTCCTGATTAGCGACAAATTTAGATTCAGCGGTGCAGTAAATCACTCTCTGATTTTAAAAGATATCATATACTTTGATAATACCAAACCATTGTACAATTCACCATTACATCCGTACTCAAATCTTATGATGATGCATTAGCTCTTAGATATGGCTGGTTACCTGCCAACATGCCCTCCAGCTGTGCCTGTGGTGCTGCCTTCTCTGTTGAGCATGCACTGTCATGTCCAAAAGGTGGCTTTCCTTCCATCAGGCACAATGAGATCAGAGACTATACTGCCTATCTCCTGTCAGAAATCTGCCACAACGTTTCAACTGAGCCTCATCTTCAACCCATCACAGGTGAGGTTCACACCTATGCATCAGCCAACTTCCAGGATGGTGCTCGACTTGATGTAGCAGCAGATGGATTCTGGGGGAATCGTTTTGAGAGGGCATTCTTTGACGTAAAGGTTTTCAACCCCTACGGCCCCTCAAAAAGACGACCTCAACCATCTGCCTGTTACCCACCCCATGAGGCCTCAAAGAAACGAGCCTATGAGCGTGTCGGATCCTCGAAGTTGAGCATGCCTCCTTCTGCCACTGGAGGCTTAGGAAGGGAGGCCACAGTGGTTTACAAACGCATTGCTGCCCAGCTCTCAGCAAAGTGGGGCCACTCTTATAGTTCAACCATGGCCTGGATTCGATGCCATCTCTCCTTCTCCCTTCTACACTAGTCCTCCATCATGTGCATCAGAGGAGCTCAATCAACTATAGGCCATGCAATTAGCCACTCCCCTGTCGACCTGATTACAAAGGTTGCACAGGTCTCATCTATTCTTTAGTTTACTGTCTGACTGCCGCCTTTAGTTCACATAAGTATACATCCTTGCAATGTAACTACTTGATATATATTATTATGAAGAAAATAAAAAAATTAATTTTTAAAAAGTTTTTCACTTAGTGCGCATGCGTAAGACGGAGGTCAGAACCATAAATGGTCATTGTTTTGTTTTAAAAACAATGTGGGCATAATAAGGGAGTATAAAGAATCACGCTATGCGTTCGTAATATATACATGTAGGATTTTCCAATGCACGCTTGGAGGAATTCAAAGATGCCTATTACAATGTGGCCATCGCATAGATAGTCACAATGGGGGGTGATGAGGGATGGTGTAAGTTAAATTAGTTGGTTTTTTTTTCTCGTAATACACCAATGTGAATAAGGAATGGTACAAAGTAAGGTATGTAGATATGCACACAAAGGATGCAGTTAATGAGTTAAACAGATATCGAGGGAACCTTGGCTTCTGTAACAGCCAGATCAATCACGCTGGAGAAGAAGGCCAGGTGGAAGAGGTCAAACACCCGCTGGCCAGTAGGGGAGGCACATATGATTGACATACATACTGATCAAAGTGTGATGTCAGATGGTTCACTGCGCTATTAGAAAAGCCCTTGCACAGAGCAACTTGTACAAGGTTCTAGGTGTGGTTGAGGATTTGATGCACAGAGGAAAATAGTCATTCAAAGCGATGTTTTGATTATGCATAAGATTTCACTCATATCGAGGAATACATAAATGATTTGTTGGCTGTAAATTCAAACAATGGATTACAAATCAAGTTCATGATTTAGCGCAACTGGTAACTGAATCACGCTCCTGATTAGCGACATGATTTTCATTCGATTACAAATCAAACATTTAGATTCAGCGGGGCAGTAAATCACACTTTGATTTTAAAAGTTATCGTACAACTAATTTGATAATCCCAAACCATTGTACAAGTAACTCACCATGACATCAGTATTCAAATCATATAAATTGCAACGTATAAGATCACATATTAAAACTGATCATTTTAGGCTACTAAACTCAATAACATATAGCCGTATGATGAACTTTTCTTCCAGCAAATGCAAGCGGACAAAATGATTTACACATCTTCTGGAGCTAGACTTGTTCACAAACCCATTGTTCACCATGTAAAGCCCATGCAGTTGTTTTCTCCAATGCAGTAAATAATACTGAATACAAAAAATATATTAATATCCACTGATGTCATTAATGAGCGTAACAAGCCGTGAGCAGTTAAACCCATTGATACACCATGTATGGAACACACCATATCATGTGACACTCTGGGATTCCCATGAGCTACTTTCTTCTCCACATGTACAGTCTTCTCTGTCCATCTCATTGTCCCTCAGCAGTACTAGTCCCATACATGTTATGATGCCTACATACTGCTGAATACGAATAGAAGCATGCCCTCTTGGCAGACTTGCATTTTGCACAATTAATTACAGGCATTTTGCACAATTACAGGCACAGAGCCATAATCCTTTTTGCTCCCATTGTGAAAACAAAGACTTCTCACGCACGAAAGCATACGCAATTAGGGTGTGTAACCTTTTTTTAATAAATAAAAATCGATTATTTCGACTATGAAAAAAAGTGTAAGCAGGTTTATAGCAAATTGCAAATCGGTTATACAAACATACAATTAATTTTGGCGATTAATATGCCAGTATAATAAAAAAAATACACAAAGGATACAGGGAATACACAAAAGAATAATAAATACACAATATTGAACGAGCCCCTGCAGCGTGAGCGAGCAGCGCCTGTGCATTCTGTCGCATCAAGACAACTGACAGGTGGCAATATAGTTCATTTAATGCTGCCGAGCGTGATTGTCTCTGGCGCAAACTCAGCAATTTGCTCAAATGGGCAAACATGGAAACTGCCTCCTGGCCCCATCCACCATACATTTCCACTACGAGAGGGATGCAAGACCATCCCCTTTCATTGTAGGGACCAGGGTGCGGTGAGTCGTTTTGAGAGGGCATTCTTTGATGTAAAGGTTTTCAACCCCTACGCCCCCTCAAATAGACGCCCTCTACCATCTGCCTGTTACCGCACCCCATGAAGCCTCAAAGAAACGAGCCTATGAGCGTGTCGGATCCTCGAAGTGGAGCATGCCTCATTCACCCCACTCATCTTCTCTGCCACTGGAGGCTTAGGAAGGGAGGCCACAGTGGTTTACAAACGCATTGCTGCCCAGCTCTCAGCAAAGTGGGGCCACTCGTTTCCAGTGCGGAAGTGGGGTACTACTTCCGCCCCAGCGAGGGGGTATGGGCGAGCTCTGCAAGCTTCCACATCGGGATCTGGCGCGGAGCCCTAGAAGCTCTGCAACTCTTTTTAAAGTCATGAAATCCCTTTGATTTGGCTGTTTTACCTGATGATGACTGTAGGGCCACCCCACCATCACTCATGTCCCTCTATTAATCGTCTGTTCCTCTTACAGTGCAAGTCGAGCAACACAAACACCAATGGATTGACCAATGGTGGTGTAAAAAGCACGAAAACAAGAGTGACAGTTAAGTTGTATCAGCACCACTGGAGCATCAATGCTCATCGGATCTTCCAATTCATCTTCTACATCATTTACTTCTTTCTCAATAGCTAGAACTCAGTCCAGCATGACTTCTACAAACTCAACTTATGATGCTTCAACAGGTTTAAATTTTGGATCTCCTAGCTCCAGTTTACCTTCAGGTTACCACTTAGCCGCTCAAACTGTATTATTTCAAACCTAAAATCATCCCAGTTGTCTACCACAACTATTTATAGCTCAAGTATATCAACTAGTCCAACATCCCTGTTTGGAGGATTTACATCTGGAGCTAGTACATCCAGTTCAATACCTGTATCTACATCTAGTTCCACATCTGGATCTACATCTAGCTCCATGCCTGGATCTACATATAGTTCAACATCTGGATCTACATCTAGTTCCATGTCTGGATCCACATCTACTGAGTTCAACATCTGGATCAACATCTAGTTCCACATCTGGATTTAGATCTAGTTCCACATCTGGATCTACATCTAGTTCATTATATCAGTTACTCCAAGCATCACTTATAATGGTGCTTCTGGATCTCCTTTGTCTATCTCTGCTTATGGTACCCCTCCATCTGCTTCTCATTTCTCTATACCTGTTAATGGATCTCTTTCCTCTGGTTCAATGTTTGGCGGATTTACATCTGGAGCTAGTACATCTAGTTCAACACCTATATCTTTCCTTCCATCAGTCACAATGAGATCAGAGACTATACTGCCTATCTCCTGTCAGAAATCTGCCACAACGTTTCAACTGAGCCTCATCTTCAACCCATCACAGGTGAGGTTCCCACCTCTGCCTCAGCCAACTTCCAGGATGGTGCTCGACTTGATGTAGCAGCAGATGGAGTCGTTTTGAGAGGGCATTCTTTGACGTAAAGATTTTCAACCCCTACGCCCCCTCAAATAGACGACCTCAACCATCTGCCTGTTACCGCACCCCATGAAGCCTCAAAGAAACGAGCCTACGAGCGTGTCGGATCCACGAAGTTGAGCATGCCTCCTTCACTCCACTCATCTTAGGAAGGGAGGCCACAGTGGTTTACAAACGCATCGCTGCCCAGCTCTCAGCAAAGTGGGGCCACTCTTATAGTTCAACCATGGCCTGGATTCGATGCCATCTCTCCTTCTCCCTTCTACGCTCCTCCATCATGTCATCAGAGGAGCTCGATCAACTATAGGCATGCCTTTAACCACTCCCCTGTCGACCTGATTACAATGGTTGTACAGGTCTCATCTATTCTTTAGTTTACTGTCTGACTGCCGCCTGTAGTTCACCTAAGTATACATCATGTATCCTTGCAATGTATATTATTATTATTATGAAGAAAATATTATGATATTAATTTTTAATTATAATACAATTACATATCAATAACGAGTTAGCTGAAGCGGGAGCAACGTTGGTGCAGTCCTTGAGGCAACGGAGAGCAGGAAACACCAGGCCAACGATGAAAAGTGTTCAGCTCTAGGGTGGGTCTCAACCCCTCTAGCAGTTGATTCCTATGGGGCTTGGGGTAAAGAGGCTTCATTGTTGTTAGCACAAGTTTGACATCAGTATTCAAATCATATAAATTGCAACGTATAAGATCACATATTAAAACTGATCATTTTCGGCTACTTATCAATAACATATAGCCGTATGATGAACTTTTCTTCCAGCAGATGCAAGCGGACAAAATGATTTACACATCTTCTGGAGCTAACAATCTTGACTTGTTCATAAACCCATTGTTCACCATGTAAAGCCCAGTTTTTTTCTCCGATGCAGTAAATAATGCTGAATACAAAGATGTCAATATCCACTGATGTCATTAATGAGCGTAAAAGGCCGTGAGCAGTTAAACCCATTGATACACCATGTATGGAACACACCAAAAAATGAAAAAAAGTGTAAGCAGGTTTATAGCTAATTGCAAATCGGTTATTAGAAACATACAATTTTGGCGATTAGTATGCCAGCGTTTTCCCGATGTTAATATAGGCACGTGAATCATAGTTACTCAGTCCATGGATGCCATTCATTTTAGTTTATAGGGAAAATGTACATGTCGATGTTTAGCCGACATAATGTAAAATTAGTAACACAATCGCTGGCATACGTTGAGCGCGAGTCAATCGAAAATAACATCTCATTAATTCTACGACAATGAAATTTTAAAAGGCATTACGCACTATTGTATGCCTCAATTGACAAATATAGTCATTGGCCTCTTGCTTTACAATAATGTCAACTTTAAATTATACGTGCCCGCCCCCCCTTGCATTTTCAAACAGCATGCCCCCGAAGAATTCGAAACAGCGGCAAGAAGCAGAACCAAAAAGCCTGTGAAACCACATAGCAAACCTGGTGGAATTCAGCGAACGCCTCTTCACGCATGCGACAAAGCCGCCAACCAGGACTTGTATGATATCATCGCCGAACGTCAGGAAAAGGGTGTGCCTAAGTATTTGGTGCGCTGGAAAGGATTCGGGCCTGAATAGAACACTTAGCTGGAGCAGAGGACTACACAGTGCGTTTCGTTGAGGAAATTGTAGCCCTTATGAACTGTTTAGTGTTTATTTGCTTGTATCAACACTTATTGTATGTAATACACACTGGAAAGGTATAACGTGAGCTTGCGAACATGTACTATATACCGCCAAAAAGTTCTGATCGAGCTATTGTGCCATGCGCGTGCACCCATGCTTGTATGAACACGTGCACAGGGATGGTATTTTGAAAGAAGGGCAGTGTTGATTTGTTTGCATGGTTACCTTTGATTACGTCACCACTGATTTTAAACCGGCCATGATAGTTAGTAAACTATTGCCGTCTATCAGGGATAAGCGAAGGGCGTATATAAAGGTAATCGATTTCTGACAGATTTTCTGCATATCGGCTGAAAGAAACGAATATCGCGACTAAGAAAAACAGAATCGGTTATTTCGACTAAAGGAATGGCTGAAATCGCTATTCTGCTAAATGGATAGTCGACAGAATAGGTAATCGCGATTAACCTACAAAACCTGAACAAATCGGTTGCACACCCTATCAGCGCAATTTAGGTACGCATGTGTTATTTTTATGTCAAACTGACATGCATTCCTGGAAAACAGAAATGAAAGCCACCTTCAACTTTAGAGCCAAATACGTTTGATGGAAGAGAGCGGAATCCCTCAGCTGGAGGAACGCGAGGAGGATGGTGTGGCCCATGAACACCCACGTCACAGAGGTGACTACTATTGGCGAGCCAAGCCAATTAAGCCGATTCATTTTTAACAGAAATACCACAAGCCCCGAAATTATAAGCAAAAAGCCGCGTCCGCCTCAGAGGACTTCACGAGAAACGTGCTGGCCTCAGGACATTAGACATTATTCAAACACATCACTACCTTGATCAATCATAAATCGTCGATACTCCAACGATATCGAAAGATAGCTAGATCTTTTAAATACAAATACAAGTACGTGCAGCTATAATTATAATACATACATACGCCATACATTTATATTATGTGGTAACGCCGGGTGGGTGTAGCCCTCCCGCCCCAGCGAGGGGTATGGGCGAGCTCTGCAAGCTTCCACATCGGGGTCTGGCGCGGAGCCCTAGAAGCTCCGCAACTTTATCTTTAAGTCATGAAACCCCTTTGATTTGGCTGTTTTACCTGATGATGACTGTAGGGCTAACTATTTTGGAACGGTAGTAACCAATCAGCGTCTTGGTTTACACTTTCTATTTAGCGAGCGGCAAGAATAGCTACCATCACAAATCAGGCGCCCAGAAAAGAAGGGAAAAGGCAATGCGTACTGAAGGGGTACTGAATGAAGAAGACCTGCTTGAGATTGAAGAAGAGCCTGAAGAGGTGCCTCGATCCGAACCAGATATCGATGCTGCTGGATGCAGTGGATGGACCGAAGGACCGGAGACTCCTGATGCAGAGGCCTTAGTGGTAGTAGCTGGTGTTGATATAACAATGGTAATTTTCTGGGCATTCTTGAATTGATAGGTCAATATGACGAGATCATTTAAGCAAAGTATAAAGGAGTCGCAACAGTCTAATCGGCGCTTGCAAGTTCATTACTAGTCGGCCGAAATTCAAAACGAATTCATTGTTTGCTGTGCTACTCATGTGAAGCAAGCGATTTTAGCTCAATTAACTGCAACGAAATACTATTTCATTATAGTTTATGCTACTCCAGATTCCTTTCACGTTGAGCAAACGTCTTTCATACTTCGGTATGTACACTGCAAAGACAAGGTTACTTACGAAGTTCAAGAGCGCTTTCTTGAATTTGTTGATTGTAACCAAAAAACTGGTAAATCTATAGCGGAATTAAAAAACGAGACGCTCAGAAAGAATGGTATACATGTACCTCTGGCCGATTGTCGTGGGCAAGGTTACGACAACGGATCTAACATGAGTGGTTCATACAAGGGTGCTCAAGCCCGTATCATACAGAAGAATCCTTTGGCAAAGTTTTGCCCCTGTGCTTGCCACAGTCTAAACTTATGCGGGGTTTCTGCTGCAGAATGTTGTCCTGAAGTCGTCACCTTTTTTGGTATAATCCAGCGATTATACACTCTGTTCAGCTGCAGCCCACAACGGTGAGAATTTTTGCAAAAACATACATAGGGTGCTCCTTGCCACGACACGTTGGTCTGCTCGGATTGAGAGTGTTCGGGCCCATCTTCCAGGTATATTGAGTGCCTTAGAAGATCTTGAAAAACTAAACCTAACAACTGAAATACGATCTGAAATCCACGGGATTAAATCGTATAGGTTGAATCATTTCAATGCATACTGATGGCATCCATATGGGTTAAGGTTTTGACAGCCATCGACTACAGAAATAAAGTATTGCAAGCCAGAAGTGCAACTTTGGATGTTGAAATTGGAAACATACAAAGTCTTATTGAAGATCTAAAGCAGCTGAGGAAACAGTGGGATGCAATTCGTAAGCTTGTAGCAGAAAACACTGGTATAGAGCCGATGTTGCCTGAACGTAGACAAAGGAAGCGGAAGCGGTTTGCTGATGAAAGCCTGCATGAGTGCGCAAGATGATCATAATGTTAGCCAGGAAGACCATTTTCGGAACAACGTATTCTACGTGCTTCTGGACTGTGTAATTGGAAACATGACTAATCGCTCTGAATCAATACATGCACTGGAGTCCATGTTTGGTTTCCTATGGAAGTACTTGAATATGATTGAAAGGGAAGTGGAAGAAAACGCAAAGTTCTTTGTGGCTCAGCACGCTGGTGATGTTTCTTCCGAACTTGTTCAGGAGATAATGCATCTAAAAGCCATTCATACAAGTAACTTAGGGGAAAAACCTTTAAATCCCATTCAGCTGCTCAATGCGCTAGCAGAAACGTCATTGAAGGTTATATTTCCCAACTGTTGCGTAGCTCTTAGCCTTGCGCGCTTTTTTGGTTTCTATTATTTCATTAAAATCTAGTTGCTTCGCCAACTGCCAATGTTCCTAAAGAAGTCACCGTATCTGGCACATAGTTGATCGGAGATAGTTCTTTATTCTTTATAGAACACTAAAAGATCGTTCTGCTTCTGCTACTGTAACGGGCAACGTGCAGTAAATGCAGTAAATGAGCCTGTCGAGTCAGAGTTGGCGAAGCAACTAGATTTTAATGAAATAATAGAAACCTTCGCAAACAAAAAAGCGCGCAAGGCTGCTGTCGGTCAATTGATAATTTGTGCGTACTGTATGTTTATGTTTTTGTATTTTTAAATTTGCTTTGTACATAACACAAATGGCAAACAACAGTATTATACACTAATGTATTATTAATTCATTAGGCTAGGGGCCCGAGAAAAAATTTTGCCCCGGGCCCGGGCTGGCTCTTGGCGGCCCTGCCGGGGTGGGTGGGGGAGGGGGGGGGGTATTCTCACAGATCAGGGTTGCTGACAGGCCAGGGGTCTAGCCTATCAGGCCGGACCACGCCCACCCTAAGCATCATGCAATATGTTAGGCGGGCTTCTCATTGAAAACTCAATCATCAACTATTATTACTTTTTATTGACAGCATACAAATCCTTCATTCCTAATTACATTTTTATATTTTTGTCAACTGCAATCATATTCAGTATACACAAGTATTATAATATCTTATTACGGAGGATTTGGTGCAACCAATAAATACGAATTACTGAAATGACTTTACACATTCACCAAATGCACGATTGCCATAATTAATAACTGACAAAAAGCAGCAGAATTTCAAATACATTGTATACATGTGTAGCGACTGAGCAAGAGTGTACGTAATATTGGCTTAATGCATTCGAAGCAGGCATGCATTATGCTTTAGCATAAATGATGCTTCCAGCCGTTGGGGAAGTAGATTCCATCGTTGACACTCCTGGATCAACTTGGCTCTTGAAAATACACGTATTCCCTCAGATCGGGGTTAGGACAAGGTTTGAGGTGACGAGTGGAAAGCAGAGGAGTGTTTAAAGATGATGGAACATGCAGGAGAATTGTCGATCGACATAGCGGAGGCAAAATCACGTTGCATGCGTATCAATTTATTGAACACCGAATAATTTATAATTGATTGGCCTGACAGGTCGGCCTATCAGGCCAGGCAGTCAGGCCGGCCGGCCTCAGGCCAGACCCCTGGCTGGCCTACGGCAACCCTGCCACAGATGGCTACTTAATATTCATGAATGAATATTAAGCAGCCATCTGTACGTGGTAATGCCAGTTATCCATGGTACAGCTACCACGCAATTGAACATCGTGGGCAGTACATGTAGGAACGAGAAATAAAAACACGGCATATTATGAATGATTTATACCGGGTGGGTGCGGGAGTGGGGTACTACTTCCGCCCCAGCGAGGGGGTATGGGCGAGCTCTGCAAGCTTCCACATCGGGGTCTGGCGCAGAGCCCCATAAGCTCTGCAAATGTATCATTTGAAGTCATGAAACCCCTTTCATTTGGCTGTTTTACCTGATGGTGACAGTAGAGCCAACTGTTTTGGAACGGTTGGAATTCTGGAGCACTAACTTTGGAACAGTGTCCCTGCTCAGTTATACCACTGATGTTTTGAAAAGGGTGGGACGATACATGCACACTCTTAATTCTCTGTCCATCTCATTGGCCCTCAGCAGTACTAGTCCCATACATGTTATGATGCCTACATACTGCTGAATACGAATAGAAGCATGCCCTCTTGGCAGACTTGCATGTTGCACAATTACAAACATAGAGCCCCACTCCTTTTTGCTCCCCAACTCTTCGCATTGTGGAAACAAGACTTCTCACGTTCATTGCAGAAACACAAGCCCCAAAATTATAAGCAACTAAAAGCCGCGTCTCTGTCGTCACGCCGCCTCACTGGAAACGTGCTGGCTTCAGGACATTAGACATTATTCAAACACATCACTACCTTGATCAACCATAAGTCGTCGATACTCCAACGATATCGAAAGATAGCTACATCTTTTTAATACAAATACATGTATACGTGCAGCTATAATTATAATAATTGAACGCCGAATTTAATTAATGAGACAAGGATTCCCTTTCTGAGTGCAAGATTCAAGCATGGCCGTAGCCAGATATAATGTATACAATATCTCTGCCGCTGTTAATTACCGAAATAGGGGAGGGATTCAAAAGCATGGCTGTAGTCTATCACCAAAGCAGTCTTTAAAACACTGTCTGACATCACTATCAAACAGCTGCAAGGAATCAGCGGCCCAGACAGAGAGGGGCTGGCTTCTTACCAGGTGGACTAACCTGCAAATCAGTAATAATAATAAAATTATGATATGAAATCAGATGATGGTATAGCGTAATTAGTCATCACTGCAGTGACACTGAAATAATTTTCCATCACTCCTCCATCACTACCCATTCACCCCACCATAACTCCTCCATCACTCCTCCATCATTCCTCCATCACTCCTCCATCATTCCTCCATCACTCCTCCTTCAACTCCACCATCACTCCTCCATCACTCCTCCATCATTCCTCCATCACTCTCTCCTTCACTCCACCATCACTCCTCCATCACTCCTCCATCATTCCTCCATCACTCCACCATCACTCCTCCATCACTCCTCCATCACCCCTCCATCACTCCTCCATCACTTTTCCATCACTCCTCCTTCACTCCTCCATCACTCCAATCACCCCACCATCACTCCTCCATCACTTCCATCACTCCTCCATCACTCCACCATCACTCCATCACTCCTCCATCATTCATGTCCCTCTATTAATCGTCTGTTCCTCTTACAGTGCAAGTCGAGCAACACAAACATGCGAAAATGATCCACCCACTGCTGACATCAGAGTACCTCAGGAGGTGCGGTGAGAAGAGGGAGGAGAGGGAGGGAGGGAGGAGAAGGAGGGAGGGGAGAGGGAGGGAGGGGAGAGGGAGGGAGGGGAGAGGGAGGGAGGGAGGGGAGAGGGAGGGAGGGGAGAGGGAGGGAGGGGAGAGGGAGGGAGGGGAGAGGGAGGGAGGGGAGAGGGAGGGAGGGGAGAGGGAGGGAGGGGAGAGGGAGGGAGGGGAGAGGGAGGGAGGGGAGAGGGAGGGCAAGGGAAGTGACCATGGGGATTGGGATTTTCACCGAGAGCTCTAATATCCCCCAGGAAGTTTGTCAGTTCAGATCAGCCCCAGCAGAGTGTTTTGGAGAGGATAGAAGCAGAGAAGCTGAACAAAACCTTGACAGGAGGTAAGGGGTGTGGCAATGGGAGGTAAGGGTGTGGCAATGGGAGGTAAGGGGTGTGGCAATGGGAGGTAAGGGGTGTGGCAATGGGAGGTAAGGGGTGTGGCATTGGGAGGTAAGGGGTGTGGCAGTGAGGGAGGGAGGAGAGATGGACATTCAGCTGGACAAATCCACACATAACCAGTGGTTGGCCTAGCTAAATGGAGACAGTATTTTCTTTCCTAGAAAGGCAGACTTGAATTCATGGGTTATTTTAACATTTGTGTACAAGGCACAGCTCTGGCAGACATGTATCTACACACTAAACCTCTTCCTCTGTCATCCATTTGCAGCCCCCACCTGCTAAAATGGCGAAGGCTTTGTATAATTTTGAGGCCAAGACTCCAAAGTAAGCTGCAAAGATGTGATTGGTGTTGCACATGGTGTTGCTTAGCAGCAATGGTGTTTATGTATCATATAGAAAGTGTGTGCTGTATTCCCTCTCTCGTTAGGCAGCCATGGGTGGATTACATCATCACTAAGCGTAAGTAAGGTCTGGTGAACTGCTGTACTCAATTCTGTCCAGGGTCACCAGAATTTTGGGGAACCAATCAGATTAGAGTTATGCAATAATGGAATATCATCGAGAGATTAATTTGGAATTCGTAACAGTATGTAGTGACATACAACAGTTCTTCTAAGGCACATGGGCTGACTTGCCAGCTTCTACAGTGGGGTTACAATGCCCCGTGTGTGTGCATGTTTACGTGTGTGTGTGTGTGTGCATGTGCATGCATGCATGTGTGTGCATGTGTGTGTGCATGTGTGTGAGTGTGTGTGACAGTGTGTGTGACAGTGTGTGTACATGTGTGTGTGTGCTAGTGTGTGTGCGTGTGTCTGGGTGCATGTGTGACATGCATGTATACACAGACACACACACACACACACACACACACACACAGTCACACACAGGGCAATGTAACTCCACCGTGGCAAGTTGGCCCATGTGCCTTAGACTGTCCATATCACACCACCTTTGGTTCACCAACATTGTGGTGACCTGAGTACTGAAGTTCATCAGACCCTACTTACGTGTAGTGGTGATGTAATCCACCTGTGACTGCATAACGTTGGGTCTGGGTACGAGATGAAGGCATGATGTGGGTGTGGTGATGATGTAGTGCGTCAGTTGTGTCAGTGGTATTGACAACATAAAGGGTTAATATCACAAGTACTGCATGCATGAGGTTAGGACCACTAGAAGATATTAGTATGGTTTAGTAATTTTTAACTGCCATTTTGTTGACACAAAAAGAACAGTCAGCGTTCTAGCCACTGAACAGGTGTGATTTATTAGACAGTGAAATGGCTCATACATGTACAAGAGAGACCAGCTCACAACACACATGTTGTAATGGTGTGTACAGAACTCCAACAAGCAAATGATGGACACAGGGGGGGGGGGGGGGGGGGGAGGGAACCACAACAAAATGGAAACGAGAGAGAGCCACATGCACAATGTAATAGCAATCAGTTGACTACTTTGCCATTCCAGTCCTTGATGACGACAGGCTTTGAAGTGTCTCCATCTTCTGACCCGACTGCCTCCATCTTCCTCACCACATCCATCCCTTCCACAACTTTCCCATCCAACCTTTATTTAAAAATAATATTTGAAAAACAAACCAAACAAGTTAATTCAAATTCGACTGCCCACTGTCAATATATGGGCCACATTTGATTGTTCGCTAAACCTTTCTTGCCCTCTCCCCCGTCACCTCCCCCTTTCTCCATCACTTCCACCTCTCTCCATCACCTCCCCCACTCACAATCCCTCCCTCTCTCCATCACCTCCTTCTCTCCATCAACTCCCTCTCTCCATCCCCTCCCTCTCTCCATCACCTCCTCTCCTTCACCTCCCTCTCTCCATCACCTCCTCTCTCTCCATCACTTCCCTCTCCATCACTTCCCTCTCCATCACTTCCCTCTCCATCACTTCCCTCTCCATCACTTCCCTCTCTATCACCCTCCCTCCTCTCCATCACCATCCTCCTTTCTCTCCATCACCTCTCTACATCCTCTCCACTATCCATCACCGCCCGCGCTCTCCATCACTTCCCTCTCTCCATCACCTCCCTCTCTCCATCACCTCCTCACTCTCATCTCTCCCATCACCACCTCCCTCTCTCCATCACCTCCCTCTCTCCATCACCTCCCTCTCCTCTCCATCACCTCCCTCTCTCCATCACCTCCCTCTCTCCATCACCCCCCCTCTCCTCCATCCTCCATCACCCTCCCTCTCTCTCCATCCCCCACTCCCTCCTCCTCCCTCCTCCCCCCTCTCTCATCACCCTCCCTCTCTCCATCATACCCCCACCATCCCTCCTCATCACCCTCCCTCTCTCCATCACCTCCCTCTCTCATCACCTCCCTCTCTCCATCACCTCCCCTCTCTCCATCACCTCCCTCTCTCCATCACCTCCCTCTCTCATCACCTCCCTCTCCTCTCCATCACCTCCCTCTCTCCATCACCTCCCTCTCTCCATCACCTCCCTCTCTCCATCACCTCCCTCTCTCCATCACCTCCCTCTCTCCATCACCTCCCTCTCTCCATCACCTCCCTCTCTCCATCGCCTCCATCTCTCCATCGCCTCCCTCTCTCCATCGCCTCCCTCTCTCCATCACCTCCCTCTCTCCATCACCTCCCTCTCTCCATCACCTCCCTCTCTCCATCACCTCCCTCTCTCCATCACCTCCCTCTCTCCATCACCCTCCCTCTCTCCATCACCTCCCTCTCTCCATCACTTCCCTCTCTCTCCATAACCCCATCACCTCCACACCCTTAAGAAACTCTTGTTAAAACAGATGGTTATGGAAAGTGATGCATTTGTGTGGGTGTGATGAGATGTGGTTGATTTGAGATGCCTTTGTCCAATATACCACACACACCTGCACACACACACACATTATATACAGGGTGTCCATGAATCAATAGGACAGGTTTAAATATTTATAGCTTTATATAGATGTCAGTTTATATTGAGCTCTTAGATGGCTCTGATTAAGCAAATAGTACAAATCTCTTAAATGGCTGAATACCTAAATTCACAAATATTCAAAGAATCACAAGGCCCTCTGTTATTATCAATATTCCATTTAGTGCATAATAATTTTAATAACTACTTTTAATTTAACTCTTGATGTCAATTTATCTGGATTGGATTAATTAACTTTCAACTTACACATTTAAAAAGTGAGTTATTAAAGTGAAAAATAATTGGATGTTTAAAAGCCTATTTACAGAATTGAGAGAAATCCACCAAATGGAAACCTAACTTGAAAGCTGTTGTATTTTATGCTGTCACCACTGAATTTTGTGATGAGTTCCAAATGGGGATTATACGATTGGAGAAAAGATTGTGTCTGACCACAGAACTTGATATCTGAATTGAGCTCAGTTTTCAAGAGTGGCCACGAGTGTTATGAGTAGAATTAGGTATGCAGAAGAAATTAATTAACTTCAATATTATTAAATTACTAAGTCACTTGATTGTGTGAGGGTAATCAAGTTTGATCTTTTGATTTGAATTTTGTAGTAACAAAAATGTAGCATTGAAATAATTGATAGAAGTAAAATAATACAAGTAGCCGCACATTATTACTGATTAAAATTAAATTAATTAAAATGTTATCCCTGTACCCTTGTATTGGTGCCAATTTATGATGTTCACTTTGGACTTTAAAAACTGAGCAGTGTGGTTGAGTGGAGGGGGAGGGGGCCAGGGAGTCAATGGGTGTGGCATGGGAGGAGTAGATGGGTGTGGCAAAGAAGGGGTAGATGGGTGTGGCGTGGGAGTAGATGGGTGTGACAGGGGAGGAGTAGATGGGTGTGGCAGGGGAGGAGTAGATGGGTGTGGCAGGGGAGGGGTAGATGGGTGTGGCATGGGAGGAGTAGATGGGTGTGGCAGGGGAGTAGATGGGTGTGGCAGGGGAGGAGTAGATGGGTGTGGCAAGGGAGGAGTAGATGGGTGTGGCATGGGAGGAGAAGATGGGTGTGGCATGGGAGGAGAAGATGGGTGTGGCATGGGAGGAGTAGATGGGTGTGGCATGGGAGGAGTAGATGGGTGTGGCATGGGAGGAGTAGATGGGTGTGGCATGGGAGGAGTAGATGGGTGTGGCATGGGAGGAGTAGATGGGTGTGGCAGGGGAGGAGTAGATGGGTGTGGCATGGGAGGAGTAGATGGGTGTGGCAGGGGAGGAGTAGGTGGGTGTGGCAGGGGAGTAGATAACCACAACGAAATGTTCACAACTTAGAGAGCGAGAGCCAAATAATGTAACAGCATTTAGTTGACTACTTTGCCATTCCACAGTCCTTGATGACGACAGGCTTTGAGGTGTCTCCTCCATCTTCTGACCTTACTGCCTCCATCTTCCTCACCACATCCATCCCTTCCACAACTTTCCCATCCAACCTTTCTTATAAACATACTTGAAAAACAAACCAAACAAGTTAATGTATGTGCGTAGGAACGAGGGGAGGGGCAAGTTGAATGCCCCTCCCCCACACTCACCTTTAATGACCTCACCTTTGGAATAAGATTTTATCAACCCAAATTAATATAATAAAACCCTTCTTATTTAGACAATCAATCACAGCAGCTTACGCATATAAGCAAGGGTTGACCAATACGTTTTACTAAGAGCAAATTGTATTACAAAGGGGGGCCATCACACATATAGGTTTACAACATAAGTTTGTGTCCCACAGGCAGAGATGATGGCTTGGATAGTTCCACTAGCCAGTGGATCAAATGGGCCAGATGCAAGTGTACTACACCATCACCATAACTACATACATGTATTGGTGTAGTACTTTATTCCTGTCAGTATATTGTGTAACGTATGCATTCACACAATCTACACAGCTGTCCACAACATCCACATAACAGCCTGGAGGCCACACCTCCACAATGACCTTCACATGCCCCTCCTCCCCCACCCAATGCACACCCAGACTCATATGACTCCCACAATCACAACTGCCTCCCAACACATCACACATAACTGTATCCTCTCACACTCACTCCACCATGAACACACTCCACATAGAAATACGTGCAAAATCAAGATACAATCAAGATTTTCAGCAGTAGTTGCTGATTCATGTGTGAATATCTTTATGGCAATCCCACTATCACATGATATCCTTACACTCACAATAGTTTCCCTGTAATCACACAACTGCACATCTCCAGATAATGCTCACCACCACACTCCTGCCTCCCTCCTGCGACTGCCTTCCTCACACACAACTGTCTCCTACATGCACAACAACCATCTCTCTCTCCTCTCCCACACTCACTGCCTACCACACCAACATAACTCCTGACTCACAACTGCCTCACACATGCACACACACAAGTGAAGGGGGAGGAGGGGGATGATGGGGAGGAGGGAGACATCACACTGCTAAAAGTCCACACCCTCCCCTTCCCTCCCATCACCACATCACTCACAGTCCACACAGGAATGATGTCATCAGTGAAGTACATGTATCTGGTAGCCATGTTGAGAGGTCTGTCAGCCATCATTTGGAGGTTGGTCCATGTGTGAACAATTCAGAAGAGGGCTTCAAATAGAACAAGGGCCAGTCTGTCGTGGCCAAATGTTTGTCATGAAATGAGCATCTAATTAACACCATTACACACAGAGAGTTGTGTAACAAATACACGTTTCTGTCGGTTGAACGTAGTGAATTAGACAGACACTATGCTCCCTCCGTATGATGTACAGCATGTGATGTGACCACATGGAGGTAGAGGTACATGTATAAGGTCATGTGACCACGTGGAGGTAGAGGTATAAGGTCATGTGATTGGGAAGACAATCAGTCAGTGCGCACGTGTCTGTGAACCTCACATACATGTAGTTTGAATGTTGTGTCCAGTCGGATGGCTGGTTTATGAATGGGCAGATTGCGTGTATCCCGGCCGGGTGGCTGGGGTATGTGTGGGGGATGAAATGCCTCTGTATACATTGAATGTTAATGTGAGGCAGATGGTTCCTTAATGATCACTTCCACACACATGAAAGATGAAGACCCTCTACTGAGGAACTTGTTATTCGTATACGTTGTGGTGTCCAGAGCAGTGTGTAAGACTGGTTATTTCCTCACACAGTGAGGTTTTTTCCCCTTGAGATGGTGTGGGCCCACCACCTCTAAATAAATTAGGTTCAAATCCAAAGTAGCTGTTGTGAGTAGGTCCCTGCTCTGAGTGTGGTTCAGTGTAGTGATTATGATATATGTGGTTGGTGTTGTCAGTATGTTGGATGTGGATGTAGTACAAATGTTGTTTCAATGAAGGTGGCAGTCATGCACAGGCGAAGCTGCACCAAGAGTTGTCAATATGCATGGGAGTAGGGTCGTGTACCTGTACGAGGAGGGAGGATCCCCCTCCTTCAGCCAAGCCTCCCTCCTCCCCATCCCAACCCTCCTCCCCACCCTATCCCACCTTTAAAAAGGACCCTCTCCCCTTCTGGCCCTCCCCCTAGCCACCTCCTACACACCAGAACTGTGGTCTATTAGGTGAATCACATTCACCATGGTTACCATATAATTCCTCCCTTCCCTTTGTACAAAGGACCAAGGTCACCCCCTCAAAAGTAAACACACACACGCAACAGTGTACATGTTATACAGCCCCAGGGCCTGCAGATATGCTACTGCTGATCCCAGTCAGTTTAATGTGTGGATGTGTGTAGTGAAGGAGTAGACCGACCTCAGCTCCTTTCAGTGTCTGTATGAGTTTATGTCATTCCTGACATATCCAAGGCAATGATGATCTTGGTGTAGAATGAGACTTGTGTAAACTAAAGTGTATACTGTATTTCTGTACATGTATGTTTTGGAATTGATAACAGAATGACCTTGTTTTGCAACAACATCATTACCTCTGCATGGGGCTGCTATCTGTTTTCATGGAAAGCCTTTAAAGGCATGGAGAAGGAGATCATGCTAGGTCATGAATGCTTGAATTGTATGTGAATTTAGTTTTGTAATTGATTATGACCCTTGCAGAGTTGCTGAGCAAGACAATGAAAATCATCACTCTGCATGGGGCTGCTATCTAGAGGAAAGCGCCTGGTTATGAATACACACACTGTACTGTATATGGCAGGGATGCTTGCATTTTATTATGTTGGGCAGCAAATGATAATGCACCCCTTGATACACACATCCACAACATTGCACACACCACTCGCAGTCCACACCCTCTCCCCATCACCACTCACAGTCCACATCCTCTACTCTCCATCACCGCACCACTCAGTCCACACCCTCGCCTCCTCCCCATCTCTACACCACACCTCCCCCTCCCCATCACCACACCACACCCTCCACTCCTCCCATCACACTCACAGTCATCAGGAAAGATAGTGAAGTATCTGGTAGCCATGTTGAGAGGCCTGTCAGCTATCAATTGAAGGCTGCATGGTCCAATTGTGAACAAATCAGAAGAAGGCTTCAAGTAGAACAAAGGCCAGTCGGTTGGCGAAAGTTAAGCATGTGGATCATGAAGAAAGAAGTCATCAATGGTGGGAGGGAAAGTGCTAGTCTCCCCTTTCCCTTTTTACCATGTGTGACATGATGCACACCCACATGCACACACGCACACACACACAGGGCAATGAAACCCCAAGTTGGCATCAAGAGATTAATTTGGAATTCGTAACAGTATGTAGTGACATACAACAGTCTTCTAAGACACATGGGCTGACTTGCCAGCTTTACAGTGGGGTTACAATGCCCCGTGTGTGTGTGTGTGTTTACGTGTGTGTGTGTGCATGTGGGTGCATGTGGGTGTGCGTGTGTGACAGTGTGTCTGTACATGTGTGTGTGCTAGTGTGTCTTGGTGCGCCCATGTGCTGTAGACTGTCCATATCACACCACCTTTGGTTCACCAACATTCTGGTGACCTGGACAGAATTGAGTACTGAAGTTCATCAGACCCTACTTACTTGTAGTGGTGATGTAATCCGCCCGTGACTGCATAACATTGGGTCTGGGTACGAGACGAAGGCATGGCAGGAAAGATGTGGGTGTGGTGATGATGTAGTGTGTCAGTTGTGTCAGTCAGTATTGACAACATAAAGGGTTAATATCACAAGTACTGCATGCATGAGGTTAGGACCACTGGAAGTTATTAGTATGGTTTAGTAATTTTAACTGCCATTTTGTTGACACAAAAAGAACAGTCAGCTTTCTAGCCACTGAACAGGTGTGATTTATTAGACAGCGAAATGGCTCATACATGTACAAGAGAGACCAGCTCACAACACACATGTTGTAATGGTTATGTACAAATGATGATGATGGACACATGTACAAATGCAAAGGGCCAACCACAACAAAATGGACACACTTTGAGAGAGACACACAATGTAAGAGCATTTAGTTGACTACTTTGCCATTCCACAGTCCTTGATGACGACAGGCTTTGAGGTGTCTCCATCTTCTGACCCAACTGCCTCCATCTTCCTCACCACATCCATCCCTTCCACAACTTTCCCATCCAACCTTTATTTAAAAATATTTGAAAAACAAACCAAACAAGTTAATTCAAATTCGACTGCCCACTGTCAATATATGGGCCACATTTGATTGTTCGCTAAACCTTTCTTGCCCTCTCCCCGTCACCTCCCCCTTTCTCCATCACTTCCACCTCTCTCCATCACCTCCCCCACTCACAATCCCCTCCCTCTCTCCATCACCTCCCTCTCTCCATCACCTCCTTCTCTCCATCATCTCCCTCTCTCCATCCCCTCCCTCTCTCCATCACCTCCTCTCCTTCACCTCCCCCTCTCTCCATCACCTCCCTCTCTCCATCACCTCCCTCTCTCCATCACCTCCTCTCTCCATCACCTCCCTCTCTCCATCCCCTCTCTCTCTCCATCACCTCCTCCTCTCCATCACCTCCCTCTCTCCATCACTTCCCTCTCTCCATCACTTCCCTCTCTCTATCACCTCCACACCCTTAAGAAACTCTTGTTAAAACAGATGGTTATGGAAAGTGCTGCATTTGTGTGGGTGTGATGAGATGTGGTAGATTTGAGATGCCTTTGTCCAATATATCACACACACCTGCACACACACACACATTATATACAGGGTGTCCATGAATCAATAGGACAGGTTTGTATATTTATAGCTTTATATAGAAAACAGTTACTATTGTGCTCTTAGATGGCTCTGATTAAGCAAATAGTACACGTCTAAATTCAAATATTAAAAAGAATCAAATTGATCAAGCTCCCTACCCCTCCCCTCCCCTCCCGACCCTCCCCTCTCTACACTCCCCTCTCCCTCTCCTCCCTACCCCTCTCCTCCCTACCCCTCCCCTCCCTACTCCTCTCCTCCCTACCCCTCTCCTCCCTACTCCTCCCTACTCCTCCCTACCCCTCCCCTCCCTACCCCTACCCTCCCTACCCCTCCCCTCCCTACCCCTCCCCTCCCTACCCCTCTCCTCCCTAACCCTCCCCTCCTCTACCCTACAACACCAGGACTATTCAAATATTAGAACTGCCTGGTTCAGGACGGGTCCTCTGGTTTATGGTGTGTACCGTATATTTACACCACCCATCTGTATTGCAGCCACTTCCATAACACCATTAAACTTTCCAGGGTGAAAAACACTTTTGTCTTTCATGCATAGAAAGGTATCACAACATCCCCTCCATTCCCTAGGCCACACCCACTGCACACACACACAACACACACACACACACATTTACTTACATGTTAATGAACATGACCTCATAAGTCACATTGTCTAGTCCAGTGGTGTGGTCCACCACGATCCTCCTGAAGGTGTGGCCAGTGGCACTGAAGATGGGACTGGGGCCCTGGGCCTGTGACTTGACGCACTGGGGAGGAGGTAATAGAAGACGGGGATGTGACTGAAGTGTGGAAGTACCAAAATAAAAATGACATCATTGTTGCAACTTGTCACTAATTGTGTGATGCCACAAATGTGGCTTTGCATAATATGATTCAGTCGCAATTTCTTCCTTGACAATTTCTCCCTCCCATCCTCTCTCCAACCTTCCCACTTCACTCCCATCCACCCTCCCTTCCCCCTTCCCTCCCTTCCCTAAAATCACCACCATCAACTAACGCATGTATGGGTGCATGTTGTGTGTGTGTAGAACCCCATTACATGTAGGTAGGCAATTAGTTGTGGACAATCAGTTCCAGTTCCCAATGGAATCACAAACATGCACAAATATGCTTCGTGTTTACTCCACTGTACTACTGCACACACATGCAGAAGGGACACACCCGGCTTTGCCATATTGCCTTGGCAGGCCCGAAATAAGAAAGAGCGCATCAAAAGCTCACAAACCCTTCCGAGGCTCAATGATACATCTCTCTACACAACAGATCAGCAACTCGACAACAGCGGTGTGCAATGTACATGTGTGCACACATTTAAGTTATACAAACACACTCCACTGTTCAAACGTCTAGAAAAACATATAAGAATCATTTTATCTGTTTTGGCTTTTAAGCAAACATACATCCAATTGGTACAAAAGTACAAAAGTACATCATCTACACATGCATACACATCAAATACATGTATTTAAATATAAGGATACTAGGCCCTATGAAGAACTCACAGAGATCCACACACATACACACACACCCACACACATTGGCATGTGTACATCATATTTCTGTGCATCCACTTACGTCCACAGGTGCACCAGTAACCGAGTTGAAGACGAGAGTGGTGGTGTCCCGGACCACAAAGCTAGACGTCTGGAACACGTTGGCCATGGTCGCATAGTTAAAGACACACACTGCAGATCCCACAGGACCAAAGCTACCATCATTGGTATAGGGGAGGCGTGGGTGAGAGAGGAATATCATAAGACTGAAATATCAAGTTGTTCTTGCAATTCTTCTTGGTCCAAAATGTAAGAAAACGCTACCTTGGGGAGGTGAAGACGCCATACAGGTGCATCTGAGATGGCTGTGAGCCGTCAAAAGAACCACTTTTAACAAGAAAGGTGCTCTCTAAATGGAACCACACGTAAGTAATATTTGTTTCAAACCAAAGAAGATACATGTATATAACAATCTATATCAAGTAGATGTACATATGTAGTATGAGCAAAACTTATGAATCTGAACTGAAAATGAAAGTATAGAGTACATGTTGTCATGCATACAGAGAGGTGTGCCTCCTCCCCACCTGGCCTCCTCATCCTTACGTAGGTTGTCATAGTAGTAAGGCAGGTCATTCATGTTCCCGGTACTGGAGGAACATGTCACACGGTACCCCTTCCCCCACCCCACAGACACACCCCTTCCCTCACCCCACAGACACACCCCTCACCCCACCCCACAAACACACCCCTCACCCCACCCCACAGACACACCCCTTCCCCCACCCCACAGACACACCCCTTCCCCCACCCCACATACACACCCCTTCCCCCACCCCCATACACACATACATGTACACAGAGACATGGCTTACAGGGTTACTTCTCAGGGACTCCAGTCCTCTCTCCCAAAAGAACATGTAAGCAAAGTTCTCTATCTCATACATGGACACGTAAAACGGGAGATGGGACTGGGGAGGAGGAAAGGACAGTGAACAAGGTATCCCTCCATGTTTGGCTTCAACTGACTCCTGTTAATCCAGGTGTCATCGTCCGACACTGTGGACACACCCACAATGCCATTGAAGGGATAGGTGGAGAGGGTGGAGCCAAAACTGTTCTTCTGAGAGTCTAGGGGAGTGCCTGATAGCAAAGCACCAGTAGCTATAGAGAAGGAGGAGGAGGAGGAGGAGGAGGAGAAGGAGGGGGGGGGGGG
>JABACO010000002.1:3126386-3137718 GCA_013339895.1 Ephydatia muelleri | reverse complement strand
TCCTCCTCACCTCCTGCCCCTCGCTCTCCTCCCTCCTCCTCCGTCACCTCCTCCCCCACATCTCCGCTTCCCCCCCTCCTCTCCGCTCCCCTTCATTGTGGGAGTCAGATAAGTCTGGGTGGCAGTTGTGTGCATTGGGTGTGGGAGGAGGGGCATGTGTTGGGAGGTCATTGTGGAGGTGTGGCCTCCAGGCTGTTAGGTGGATGTTGTGGACAGCTGTGTAGATTGTGTGAATGCGTACGTTAGACAATATACTGACAAGAATAAAGTCCTACACCAATACATGTATGTTGTAATGGTGATGGTGTAGCATCTGGTCCATTTGATTCATGATAAACCACTGGCTAGTAGAACTATCCAAGCCATCATCTCAGCCTGTGTCATTTCAAGGACATCGAATAACCAACTGCAAGATATAATCAACTGTTAATTATTCCTATTATTAACCCATATTAATAATATCATGTTAAAATTTTCTGTTACTAATAACTGCATTCACCAATTATGTGTGGAAGACTCCTCCAGCCCTGGCCATATAGCATGTACTCCATGCACGATATCGTGTAGATGGACGTAAACCAGTGATTTGTTACCAACAGTTTCTGTGCCACCAGAGTTGTTGCTATCTTACAGCCTTCATGTAGGGGAGGGAAGCAGTACATGATATGGCCTTCAAACCACAGCATATACACTGCACACTCAGCTCACTCACATGACCACCAACACATCACTAAATATACTCAGGACATGGATGGACAGGATGGACAGGAGATGATGGAAAGCATTTTGATATTAACTTGTTTCAGTATGTTTAAAAGAAAGGTTGGATGGGAAAGTTGTGGAAGGGATGGATGTGGTGAGGAAGATGGAGGCAGTCGGGTCAGAAGATGGAGACACCTCAAGCCTGTCATCAAGAACTGTGAAATGGCAAAGTAGTCCACTGAATGCTGTTACATTGTGTGTCCATTTAGTTGTGGTTGCCCCTTTGCATTTGTAATGTGTCCATCATCATGCATTTGTACATAACCATTACAGCATGTGTGTTGTGAGCTAGTCTCTCTTGTACATGTATGAGCCACTTTCGCTGTCTAATGAATCACACCTGTTCAGTGGCTAGAAAGCTGACTGTTCTTTTTGTGTCAACAAAATGGCAGTTAAAAATTACTAACCATACTAATAACTTCTAGTGGGCCTAACCTCATGCATGCAGTACTTGTGATATTAACCCTTTATGTTGTCAATACCACTGACACAACTGATGCACTACATCTTCACCACACCCACATCTTTCCTGACATGCCTTCGTCTCGTACCCAGACCCAATGTCATGCAGTCACGGGTGGATTACATCACCCCTACACGTAAGTAGGGTCTGATGAACTTCAGTACTCAGGTCACCAAAATGTTGGTGAACCAAAGGTGGTGTGATATGGACAGTCTAAGGCACATGGGCCAACTTGCCACGGTGGAGTTACATTGCCCTGTGTGTGGCTGTGTGTGTGTGTGTGTGCGTATCTGTGTATAAATGCATGTCACACATGCACCCAGATACACGCACACACACTAGCACACACACTGTACGCACACAATGTCACACACACGCACACACATGCACACACATGCATGCATGCACATGCATGCACACAACACGTAAACACGCACACACACACATGGGGCATTGTAACCCCACTGTAGAAGCTGGCAAGTCAGCCCATGTGCCTTAGAAGACTGTTGTATGTCACTACATACTGTTACGAATTCCAAATTAATCTCTCGATGATATTCCATTATTGCATAACTCTAATCTGATTGGTTCCCCGATATTCTGGTGACCCTGGACAGAATTGAGTACAGCAGTTCACCAGACCTTACTTACACTTAGTGATGATGTAATCCACCCATGGCTGTGTAATGAGAGAGGGAATACAGCACACTCTTTCTATATGATACATAAACACCATTGCTGCAAAGCAATCACATCTTTGCAGCTTACTTTGGAGTCTTGGCCTCGAAATTATACAAAGCCTTCGCCATTTTAGCAGATGGTGGCTGCAAATGGATGACAGAGGAAGAGGCTTAGCGTGTATATACAAATACACTCCTGTCTGCCAGAGCTGTGCCTTGTGCACAAATGTTAAAATAACCCATGAATTCAAGTCTGCCTTTCTAGGACACAAAATACTGTTTCCATTTAGCTAGGCCAACCACTGGCTATGTGTGGATTTGTCCAGCTGAATGTCCATCTCTCCTCCCTCCCTCACTGCCACACCCCTTATCCATTACCAATGATCGCACTGCATGCTGTTACACTCCCTGCCATGACTGATTAAACTTCCATTTCAATGCATGCATGCATGCACCTTCTTAATTACATGCATGTACTTTATGAGTGCTAAGCTGATTTCAATGCGGAGTTATCATGACTCCATTGTACTTTGTGTCAGTCATGCACTGTTGTCTACTTGTAAGCCAATGTTCCTCCATGTTCATGGTGCATGCATAAAATGCTTCGGACTATTGAAGAACTAATTGATGCTATTGGCGTATGCAGTTAGGATGCAATGCATCTTTTAAAGGTTTGAATGCATGCTCTTCAGTTGCGTATAGTTCATTGGTGAATTTAAATGGTTAGCCCACATTCGTTCACATTTCCCATCTTGTGCAAGCTCTTTCAACTATTAAGGTGGATCATACTAGCTGACCTCACACAACATCATATATCATTCCTAAAGTACAGAATAGGGCTTTCACTTTAATACAGTACACCATTATACTGATGATGCTCGGAAAGATCAAGGTTTTTAGGATAAAGACCATTACAGTGTTGTTTGCATTATATATGTAAAAAATTTAAAGGTGCTCTCATATGTTGCAGAGAGAATTAAAGACATAATCTATGGCTATGGCGTTTTTAAATTCTTGTCCAAGTGTGGCATAATGTAACGACATAATCAATACAAAGTTCTTGAAGCTTTATTCATAGCATCATTACAGTAGTATATATTTCTTCAAATGCTCTATTATGTATACATGCACAATATGAATCCTGATGTGTGATGTGTCATGCGACCAATCCAATTTAATCTTTTCTGCCTTTGTAAAGGCACTTCGGCACAATCCAATCCAATTGCAATTACCAAAATGCCACAGCCACTCTTGCTCATACCATGTGGGGGTCACGACCTCCAGAGAATTGCAGCCCTAACTCTATTGTCAACCATTTTGGTAGCGTAGATCCCCAAGTTGAACTTGACCTGCTGCATCTTTGTTCCAGCTTCTACAAACTTGCCCATACTTCCAGGACAATTCCTCCACACCTCATTTATGGCTCTATGGAGAACTTTGACACAGATGTTAGTCATTCTTTTGCTGATTGTACTGGTGTTGATGTCCCTGACTCAGGTCCAGTTGAGTTTAGGGATTTGGTCTGTGCTCATTGGCTCTTCATTCATCAGCCGCCTATACAGCAGCCTAGTGTGGTTCTGATGATCTGATCTCTACACCACATTTGGAAAATGCCATTACTCACTACAACATCTGTGTTCCGCTTTCAGATTCCCTGTCAATTAGCAACTTGGACAGCTGTACTCCCACACAAAAGAAACTATCTGATGCAATAGAAGAGATACAGTTCAACACTCTCGAAATAGTTGTTCTCTTGCTGATAAAGGCCAGTCTGCTGTCTGCATCATCGCCCCATGCATCAGTGTGGGATTTGAGTTTTTTTTAAGCAGTGAAATGGTGGTTGGGAGTCAATACCTCCTTAATTTTGGATGGAAATCCAATGGTTTGTCCTCTATGCCCCAACTGTGCACTTGACCCTCTGGGTTACCACTGTGTCACATGCAGGAGAGGAGGTGATATAACAACCAGACACAACACTCTTCACAATGTGGTATGCAGCACCTTTCACGAGCTGGTTTATCTGCACAACTAGAAGTTGGCTGTGGATGGGGACAAGATAATTCCAGGACACGACCAGCAGACATCCTTGTTACCAATTACGAATGTGTGACTTCAGCTGCCTTTGATGTTACTGATGCATCCCTGCCTAATTCAATTAATATGTTGGAAGCGGTCATGTACCAGGGTGTTTTAACAAAGGCAGCAGAGCACAGAAAACATGAATTTTACATTTGAATTCATAGTCGCTGATTTCAAATGTAAAATATATCATGTTCTTATGCATAAGTAGTAACGATGTACACGGTGAGTGAGGGGGGGGGGGGGGGGGGGGCAGGTGGAGGGGCGGGAAGGTCACTCCGCAGTTTTAAGTTCTGGGTGAGGAATTCCTGATTGCTACGTATATGAGGCGTGTCTGGTCGTACCGCTATCAGGGGAGAGCGAGCGCAGCTTGAAGCGCAGAGGCGGTTGGAAGACTTCGCGATCGGTTATAATCGCGTCACAAGGGGTATTATTATATACAAGTAAAGAAAAACATTCTCTAACGAGAAAGTTGGTGGAATATTTTGGCACCAAAGCTTTGTATATTGTGTAACTCAATCACCACACATCTGTACCGCCGTACCTTCCATAAAGAGTGTAAATGCCGGGTTTTGCTCTAATGAGCATGCATTCGAGAAAGCGTTTTAACAGGGTTGTATTATAGCCAGATGGTCAAGAATGCCCTGAAAATTACCATTGTTTGGGTCCCCAATCCTTTGAGAATCACCTCTGAATGCCAAGCCCAAGCAACATAAATTTTTTTTATGACTAATGCTTTCTTGATGTTCTGGAATCCTGTCGTATAGCTTTTTCCACGTGTTATCCTTAGAATAGCCAGTAGATGAAGCTAGTAAAGAGTGATTCATATTGGAAGACGGGGTAAAGAGCCGACAAGGAAAGCAAAATAATGCTTGTTTGCTTTCGCTCCCGACTAGCCAATCACATTTGGCAGTTTATAACATAGAATTGTATTTGGAAACACCCTGTTGGAATAAATCATTAGCAAACTGTAGCGGAAGCCTTTTAGAGCCTCTTCTAACAGCTTCTTCTACTTCTTCCCTCGTGGGCACCTCTCCCTTAATAAAGATACCAATATCAGCACCAGCTACTACCACTAAGGCCTCCGCATCAGGAGTCTCCGGTCCTTCGGTCCATCCACTGCATCCAGCAGCATCGATATCTGGTTCGGATCGAGGCACCTCTTCAGGCTCTTCTTCAATCTCAAGCAGGTCTTCTTCATTCAGTACCCCTTCAGTACGCATTGCCTTTTCCCTTCTTTTCTGGGCGCCTGATTTGTGATGGTAGCTCATTCTTGCCGCTCGTTAAATAGAAAGTGTAAACCAAGACGCTGATTGGTTACTACCGTTCCAAAGTAGTTAGCCCTACAGTCATCATCAGGTAAAACAGCCAAATCAAAGGGGTTTCATGACTTAAAAAAGAATAAGTTGCAGAGCTCGCCCATACCCCCTCGCTGGGGCGGAAGTAGTACCCCACTCCCGCACCCCATGCACCCGGTATAAATCATTAATAATATGCCGTGTTTTTATTTCTCGTTCCTACATGTACTGCTTTCACTGTCACGATGTTCAATTGCTTGACAACTGGCGTTACCACATAATATTCATTCATGAAATTAAGTAGCCCCACCCCCTCCCCCAATTTTGGTGATTGACTGCGGCAGTGACTATATCCGTGACTGCGGCCATGCTTGAATCTTGCACTCGAGAAGGGAATCCTTGGCTCATTAATTAAGAGCACATTAAATGAATGGCGTTGAATGATAGCTGCACGTACATGTATTTGTATTAAAAAGATCTAGCTATCTTTCGATATCGTTGGAGTATCGACGACTTATGGTTGATCAAGGTAGTGATGTGTTTGAATAATGTCTAATGTCCTGAAGCAAGCACGTTTCCCGTGAAGTCCTTTGAGGCGGACGCGGCTTTTAGCTGCTTATAATTTCGGGGCTTGTGGTGTTTCTGCTAAAAATGAATCGGCTTAATTGGCTTGGCTCGCCAATAGTAGTCACCTCTGTGACGTGGGTGTTCATCGGCCACACCATCCTCCTCGTTTTCCTCCAGCTGAGGGATTCCGCTCTCTTCCATCGAACGCATTTGGCTCTAAAGTTGAAGGTGGCTTTCAATTCTATTTTGCAGGCATGCATGTCAGTTTGACATAAAAACAACAAATGCGTACCTAAATTGCGCTGATAGGGTGTGTAACCGATTTCATGCAGGTTTTGTAGGTTAATCGCGATTACCTATTTTGTTACTAATGACTATTTGTCAGTTGAGCATACAATAGTGCGTAATGCCTGTTTAAATTTCATTGTCGTAGAATGTTATGTCGTTTATTTAAAATGTCGTTTATTTTCGATTGACTCGCGCTCAACGTATACCTACAGCGATTTTGTTACTAATTTTACATTATGTCGGCTAAACATATACATGTACATTTTCCCTATAAACTAAAATGAATAGCATCCACAAAAAACTGGACTGAGTAACTATGATTTACGTGCCAATATTAACATCAGAAAAACCTAGGTAATCGCTGGCAAATGCCAAAATCGATTGTATGAACCGATTTGCAATTTGCTAAAATCGCTTACACTTTTTTTCATAGTCCAAATAATCGATTTTAATAAAAAAAAAAAAAGGTTACACACCCTAATTGCGTATGCTTTCGTGCGTGAGAAGTCTTTGTTTTCACAATGGGGAGCGAAAAGGATTATGGCTCTGTGCCTGTAATTGTGCAAAATGCCTGCAATTAATTGTGCAAAATGCAAGTCTGCCAAGAGGGCATGCTTCTATTCGTATTCAGCAGTATGTAGGCATCATAACATGTATGGGACTAGTACTGCTGAGGGCCAACGAGATGGACAGAGAATTAAGAGTGTGCATGTATCGTCCCACCCTTTTCAAAACATCAGTGGTATAACTGAGCAGGGACACTGTTCCAAAGTTAGTGCTCCAGAATTCCAACCGTTCCAAAATAGTTGGCCCTACTGTCACCATCAGGTAAAACAGCCAAATGAAAGGGGTTTCTTGACTTCAAATGATACATTTGCAGAGCTTATGGGGCTCTGCTCCAGACCCCGATGGGAGAGCTTGCAGAGCTCGCCCATACCCCCTGGCTGGGGCGGAAGTAGTACCCCACTCCCGCACCCACCCGGTATAAATCATTAATAATATGCCGTGTTTTTATTTCTCGTTCCTGCATGTACTGCCCTTACTGTTACGATGTTCAATTGCGTGGTAGCTGTACCACGGATAACTGGCATTACTACGTACAGATGGCTGCTTAATATTCATTCATGAATATTAAGTAGCCATCTGTGGGAATAATCTGTGCCCCCCCCCCCCCCCCCCCCCCCCCCCCCCCGGCAGGGCCGCCAAGAGCCAGCCCGGGCCCGGGGCAAAAAATTTTCTCGGGCCCCTAGCCTAATGACTAATGGTGGTGAGGTGGGGGGCACACTAGCTGTGTGCGGAGGAAGGCTGGTGTGGGTTGGAGGTTTGAAGGATGTTGGTGTGTATAGTAAGGAGGTGAAGGAGTTGAGAGGAGGGAGATGGTCCGTCATGCCAGACATGTTGGTAGGGTGTTATTGGTCCTGTGTAGTAAGTGTCAGTGGAGGTGGTATGGTGGTGATGGGAGGGGGAGGTGATGGAGGGAGGTTGAATGATGTTCAGGTGTTTGATGGCGGGACACAGACCTGGCACAGAGGACCATCACTTCCTGAGCCATGTGGCCTCATGTCAGCAGTGGTCCATGGGGACCTGGTCTTCGTGATGGGAGGTTGGGGCATGGACAGAGCAGTGTGGTGTGCCGACATCCGTGACCTGGTGAGCCACTGAGCATCTCTGTCCCTTTGTTTAGCGTGTGTGTAGCTGACGCGCGGACACACACCACGCTACTACACACTCACGCGCACACACGCCACAGTCCACGCTCAACGTGAACCTACGTAGACAGCCTACATACACGCACACACTAGACGTGGATGCGCGTGTCTCTGCGATGGAGAGACGCGCGCACGTGAAGCGCCTCCATCGCCCACACACCACAGACACTGCGACTGCGTTGTGTGGTGTGTGTGCTTCATGGCTCTCGTGCACACTATTGTACACACATGGCTGCCTGTAGTGACACACACCACACTCAGATGTCTTAACTGCATGCAGCACGTGTATGTGTACATACCATACAGATGCACACACACATGTAGCTACATCACATGTACTGGTGCACATGCTCCAAATGTGTGTGCACACTCACATGACCACACATGACACATCTCCACCTATTTCCACCACACACATGTGCACACACATTCACAAGACTACTGCACACACCCATGACTCACAGCAATCCATTTGGAGGCAGTTACCAGATGTACCATTCTACTTCTCATCAGTATGTGTGGGTGAAGGTGTGCTGCTTGCAATTGGAGGTGCAGAAGAGGACAACTATGGATTAAAGAAGACTTCTTCGATCTATGGCCTCCATGGTGATGATAAAAAGTGGAAGCATGTGGGAGACATGCCATTTGCATGTTCCTTGGTGGATACACTGTTGCTGTCTGATGGAGCCCTGTTGGTGGTTGATGGCGATACTCTACAGGTCTTGAGGATTACTGTGCAAGGTAAATATTCTATTTACTGGATTTGAATTAATGCTACTACTTTCAGGTCTCGCTAAGCTCTTCCCCATCACACCAACTGTAAAGGAGACCGGGAAAAGCCAAAAAGAAGCAGATGAAAGGTATGGGGAATATGAGGGAACAGGGATACAGTGGATAGAGGATTGGGTGAGGGTACTTGGTGAAGTGGGCTGGTTGTAATATTCGTGACATTAATGTATGTTGGCTGACTGTGCTTGAAGTTACTGATCATTTGTAACGTTCACTATTCTGGTGCAGTTTTGTGCACGTATACTGGAACAATCTACGTTCAGAAATGACTGCTTCCACTATTATGTGAGTAACATGTAGGTATGGTACACTGTCATGACAAAGGTGCCTCACTGGTGAACCGTTCAGCACAGCAGTTGTGTTTCAATTAGTGTAAGGGTGGAAGAGTTTTATTTGATAACGCTAGTGTATGTGTTGTGGTTGCAATGAAGGGTATGTGTGTACTGATGCCAATATGAAAGGAGATGTGATAATATTTGTGTGATTTTTTCAACAGGCTCTATGAGGAAGCCATGAGCAAGGGATATGTGGAAACTTCAGTGATCAAGTGTCTCATCCTTGGAGCAGCCGGTGTTGGCAAGACTCACCTCAAACACCTCCTTCTCAAGAAGGACCCTCCAGGGCAACGTGTCAGTACAGGACTGGCTGACAACCCTGTTCGAGCCATCTCCTTCACACTGGCGGGTGTGGTAGGTCAAGAGGATGACAACTGGTTTGTGGTTGAAGATGACCAGGCACTGCTAAGGGTTGTGGGTAGTACCATCAGAGATGGTGGTGTATCCATGGCAACATCCTTGGAAGAGGTGGTTAGCAGTTTCCCAAAGATGACCATTCATGTATCTAGTGATGGAGCTGGTGCAGTTCACCCTGACCCCACACCTGCCCGTGTCAATACTACCATGGATTCCGACCAACAGAGCAGGACTGCATCCATAGAGGAGGAGCTGATTCATCACTTCAACCACTCCTCAGGTAAAGAGATGGTTCAGAGTTATCTTACTTAACCTGTACAAATCTCTCTGTACATAGACAAGAAGAAGATGTTTGGTGTGATGTGGATTCATTTTATTGACAGTGGAGGTCAACTTCAATACCATGATATCCTTCCATTGTTCGTTCAGAAACCTGCTGTGGTCATATTTGTATTAAACCTTTCAGAAGAACTGTCCCATCAACCAACCATCGAGTACTATGGAGCGGATGGCAAGCCAGTGAGTAGACCGTATCGATCATCTCTCTCACACAAACAGATCCTTCAGCACTGTCTCGGAGCAATGTGCTCACAGGATGCTCGACCTCTGATCATCACCGTGGGAACACACCGAGATGCTGCAGATAGGTGCTCAGAATCCATCGAAGAGAAAAGCCAAAAGCTCAAGGCATTACTGGATGCAGGCAGTTTTTGGATAGTGTACAACGGAGAGGAGCTAGAAGAAGTGATATTTGCTGTGAATGGGAAAACCCCTCGGGACGAGGACAGACGTGTTGCTAAGGTACTCAGAGAAGAAATAATATCTGTATGCCCACAGCCAATAAAGATGCCTATAGCGTGGTTTGGACTGGAGGTTCTTCTCCAACGGTCTTCCCATGATGGCATCTTGAGCCTTGTAGAATGCCAAGGGTGTGCTAAAAGGTTGCACATCGAGGGAGATGCATTCTCTGCTGCCTTGCACTATCTTGTCCACCACAACGTGTTCTTACATTACCCAGAGGTTCTTCCCCAGACTGTGTTCTGTGATCCCCAGGTTGTCCTCACCAAGGTGTCTGAAATAGTGGAGTACCACCACAAGCTGTTGTATCGTCCGGCTGGGGGTGTGGCAGCTAAGGGGGATCTGGTCAAGTTCAGGGATCATGGACTGTTGTCAGTGGAGCTCCTGAACAAGTTTTCAAAGCATTACGCAGAAGGTCTGTTCACTCCACACGATCTGTTGAAGTTATTGGTGAGTGTTGGAGCGATTGCTATGGTCGGAGATGAGGGTATTGAGTACTTGATGCCGGCTCTGCTGCCCCATCTGGACTCTGGCCAAGTGACCAAGTACTGTCAACCAGGTACCTCACTGATAATCATGCCCTCCCAAGGCTGTATTCCTAGTGGTCTGTTCTGCTGTCTTGTGGCCCAGCTTTTATCCCCAACCAACCATTCACCTTGGAAGGTGTGCATGGAAAGGGGCAAGCCATTATCTTTGTATCGCAACTGCATCACTTTTCAGCTCAAGCACACAACAGAACTGGTGACCCTAGTTGACATGTTCTCTTACATTCTGTTACATATTGACACCATGTCCAGTGAAGTGTGTAGGGAGGTGAGAGATTGTGTTCACAGTGGCATCAAGAGTGCATGTGGAGTACTCGAGTACCAAGGTGTCCAGTTTGAAGATGCCTTCATGTGTGCAGGAGCCAGTTGCACCTCCGACCCTCCTCATTTAGCAACAGTTGTGTCAGAGAAGAAATGGAAATGTAGCATTCTTGGGCGTCAGTGTGGAGATCTGTGTGAGGGTCAGTTGATGTGGTTTGGTGAGAGTGTTGTCACAAAAGATCCCAGTGCAACAGGTGGGTAATGTGTGTGTGGGGTAGATCATGTGATCACTATCTGTTTCATCTAGGTACACTTCCTGTGACCTTGGACAGTGAGCCATCATTACAGCACCTCATGGAGAAAGTAGCAGCTGTGATTCCTCACAAGTACGAGATGGTGGG
>JABACO010000002.1:3060963-3125386 GCA_013339895.1 Ephydatia muelleri | reverse complement strand
GCGGGGGTTCGGCATCACGTGGTACCAGGTTCAGTAACGTATGCGCTGTCCTGACCGCGCTACAAAGGAGACATTTGCAAGCTATGATACGTCTCCATGAAAAAAAAAAAAAAGTTATAATTTATAACTCGATTGGCTTACACAAAGAAATCAGAGCACAGGTCATGGTGCCAGTGGTGTGGTCTTGACCAGAGTAGACCAGCTGGTTCAAGGAATCTTGGCAGCAGCTAGTAACCAATGAATAAGACGGCAGACTCCATAGGGGAGCTGCATGTGAAAATTTAACATGACATCGATCACTCACAGAAACACACCACACACACACAAACACACGTGTTCACTGCTACATAGAACAACCTTGTGAGGTCAAATTTCCCCTGACCCAACTGTAGCAGGTGTTTGCAGTGGCATCGTGTAGAGGAATTATCCAATATGCATCACAACCAGAATGGGGCTTATGATGTTTCTGTGTTGCTATGGAAACGTGGTGAAATACCTTGCCTGCTACATGTTGATGTAACCAAACAGCTCACATGTGAGGTACATGTAGGCTATTTTCCTAAGTGGCAGCAAAAGTGTATCCACATGAGCCACTGAGCTCTGTACAGCCATCACATATTCATCAACTAGCAATAGCATGGGTTTCAACTGGAGTCTCATGACACCATGGGCCCTCATGCCATGCCCATCGAACCACAACATATAAAGTGAACTTTATGACATCATTATGTAATACAAAGTTGTACAGTACATAAGATATCTAGTAAACAAAGCGCAAAGCACACACACTATATGCCTACAGAATACAACATGTGGATGTGTGGCCAGTGTGCACAGTTACATGAGGCACATGATCTGATTAGATGCTGTTATTTGAATTTGAGGGACCACTGTGTGTGATCCAGGAGGTCAACTGCTCTGATAACAGGACTTCACCAACACTGGCACTTCTCAACACACCAGTCAATGTCCTCCAGGTGTAAGGGGGTGACCCTCGTCTCCTCCACACATCAAATATCTCACCAAATGCTCTGTGGTGGTTCTCCAGGCCTTGGTGTTGTGGACATATTGCCTGAAGCTCAGCTGTTGCGAGGCCAAGTTGAAATCCAACAGCCCAACACTTGCTTGGAATCAGAGCTGCTACTTTCTCCATGAGGTGCTGTAATGATGGCTCACTGTCCAAGGACACAGGAAGTGTACCTAGATGAAACAGATTGTGATCACATGATCTACCACACACACACATTACCCACCTGTTGCACTGGGATCTTTTGTGACAACACTCTCACCAAACCACATTAACTGACCCTCACACAGATCTCCACACTGACGCCCAAGAATGCTACATTTCCATTTCTTCTCCGACACAACTGTAGCTAAATGGGGAGGGTCTGAGGTGCAACTGGACTCCTGCACACATGAAGGCATCTTCAAACTGGACACCTTGGTACTTGAGTATTCCACATGCACTCTTGATGCCACTGTGAACACAACCTCTCACCTCCCTACACACTTCACTGGACATGGTGTCAATATGTAACAGAATGTAAGAGAACATGTCAACTAGGGTCACCAGTTCTGTTGTGTGCTTGAGCTGAAAAGTGATGCAGTTGCGATATAAAGATAATGGCTTGTCCCTTTCCATGCACACCTTCCAAGGTGAATGGTTGGTTGGGGATAAAAGCTGGGCCACAAGACAGCAGAACAGACCACTAGGAATACAGCCTTGGGAGGGCATGATTATCAGTGAGGTACCTGGTTGACAGTACTTGGTCACTTGGCCAGAGTCCAGATGGGGCAGCAGAGCCGGCATCAAGTACTCAATACCCTCATCTCCGACCATAGCAATCGCTCCAACACTCACCAATAACTTCAACAGATCGTGTGGAGTGAACAGACCTTCTGCGTAATGCTTTGAAAACTTGTTCAGGAGCTCCACTGACAACAGTCCATGATCCCTGAACTTGACCAGATCCCCCTTAGCTGCCACGCCCCCAGCCGGACTATGCAACAGCTTGTGGTGGTACTCCACTATTTCAGACACCTTGGTGAGGACAACCTGGGGATCACAGAACACTGTCTGGGGAAGAACCTCTGGGTAATGTAAGAACACGTTGTTGTGGACAAGATAGTGCAAGGCAGCAGAGAATGCATCTCCCTCGATGTGCAACCTTTTAGCACACCCTTGACATTCTACAAGGCTCAAGATGCCATCATGGGAAGACCGTTGGAGAAGAACCTCCAGCCCAAACCATGCTATAGGCATCCTTATTGGCTGTGGGCACACAGATATTATTTCTTCTCTGAGTACCTTAGCAACATGTCTGTCCTCGTCCCGAGGGGTTTTCCCGTTCACAGCAAATATCACTTCTTCTAACTCCTCTCCGTTGTACACTATGCGGAAAACTGCCTGCATCCAGTAATGCCTTGAGCTTTTGGCTTTTCTCTTCGATGGATTCTGAGCACCTATCTGCAGCATCTCGGTGTGTTCCCACGGTGATGATCAGAGGTCGAGCATCCTGTGAGCACATTGCTCCGAGACAGTGCTGAAGGATCTGTTTGTGTGAGAGAGATGATCGATACGGTCTACTCACTGGCTTGCCATCCGCTCCATAGTACTCGATGGTTGGTTGATGGGACAGTTCTTCTGAAAGGTTTAATACAAATATGGCCACAGCAGGTTTCTGAACGAACAATGGAAGGATATCATGGTATTGAAGTTGACCTCCACTGTCAATAAAATGAATCCACTTCACACCAAACATTTTCTTCTTGTCTATGTACAGAGAGATTTGTACAGGTTAAGTAAGATAACTCTGAACCATCTCTTTACCTGAGGAGTGGTTGATGTGATGAATCAGCTCCTCCTCTATGGATGCAGTCCTGCTCTGTTGGCCGGTAATCCATGGTAGTATTGACACGGGCAGGTGTGGGGTCAGGGTGAACTGCACCAGCTCCATCACTAGACACATGAATGGTCATCTTTGGGAAACTGCTAACCACCTCTTCCAAGGATGTTGCCATGGATACACCACCATCTCTGATGGTACCACCCACAACCCTTAGCAGTGCCTGGTCATCTTCAACCACAAACCAGTCATCCTCCTCTTGACCAACCACACATGCCAGTGTGAAGGAGATGGCTCGAACAGGGTTGTCAGCCAGTCCTGTACTGACACGTTGCCCTGGAGGGTCCTTCTTGAGAAGGAGGTGTTTGAGGTGAGTCTTGCCAACACCGGCTGCTCCAAGGATGAGACACTTGATCACTGAAGTTTCCACATATCCCTTGCTCATGGCTTCCTCATAGAGCCTGTTGAAAAAATCACACAAATATGATCACATCTCCTTTCATATTGGCATCAGTACACACACACCCTTCATTGCAACCACAACACATACATTAGCGTTATCAAAAGAAACTCTTCCACCCTTACACTAATTGAAACACAACTGCTGTGCTGAACGGTTCACCAGTGAGGCACCTTTGTCATGACGGTGTACCATACCTACATGTTACTCACATAATAGTGGAAGCAGTCATTTCTGAACGTAGATTGTTCCAATAGACATGCACAAAACACAACATAACTTCAAGCACAGTCAGCCAACATACATTAATGTCACATCACAAGTTGGAGTGTTACAACCAGCCCACTTCACCAAGTACCCTCACCCAATGTTCCCTCATATTCCCCATACCTTTCATCTGCTTCTTTTTGGCTTTTCCCGGTCTTCTTTACAGTTGGTGTGATGGGGAAGAGCTTAGCAAGACCTGAAAGCAGTAGCATTAATTCAAATACAGTAAATAGAATATTTACCTTGCACAGTAATCCTCAAGACCTGTTGAGTACGGCCATCAACCATCAACAGGGCTCCATCAGACAGCAACAGTGTATCCACCAAGGAACATGCAAATGGCATGTCTCCCACATGCTTCCACTTTTTATCACCACCATGGAGGCCATAGATGGAAGAAGTCTTTGATCCATACTTATCCTCTTCTGCACCTCCAAACGCAAGCAGCACACCTTCAACCACACATACAGATGACCAGCAGTATGGTACATCTGGTAACTGCCTCCAAATGGATTGCTGTGAGTCATGGGTGTGTGCAGTAGTCTTGTGAATGTGTGTGCACATGTGTGTGGTGGAAATAGGTGGAGATGTGTCATGTGTGGTCATGTGAGTGTGCACACACATTTGGAGCATGTGCACCAGTACATGTGATGTAGCTACATGTGTGTGTGCATCTGTATGGTATGTACACATACACATGCTGCATGCAGTTAAGACATCTGTGTGTGGTGTGTGTCACTACAGGCAGCCATGTGTGTACAATAGTGTGCACGAGAGCCATGAAGCACACACACCACACAACGCAGTCACAGCTTCAACGTCAGCGCGTCCGTGGTGTGTGGGCGATGGAGACGCTTCGCGTGCGCGCGTCTCCCCATCGCAGAGACACGCGCATCCACGTCTAGTGTGTGCGTGTGTGTAGGCTGTCTACGTAGGTTCACGTTGAGCGTGGACTCGTAGGTGTATACGTGTGAGTGTGTAGTAGCGTGGTGTGTGTCCGCGCGTCAGCTACACACACGCTAAACAAAGGGACAGAGATGCTACACAATGCTCAGTGGCTCACCAGGTCACGGATGTCGGCACACCACACTGCTCTGCCCATGCCAAAGCCTCCCATCACGAAGACCAGGTCCCCATGAACCACTGCTGACATGGCCCTACATGGCTTAGGAAGTGATGGTCCTCTGTGCCAGGTCTGTGTCCCGCCATCAAACACCTGAACATCATTCAAGGGCCTCCATCCATCACCATACCCTCCCATCACCACCATACCACCTCCACTAACGCTTAGTACACAGGACCACCCACACCCTACCAACATGTCTGGCATGGCGGACCATCTCCCTCCTCTCAACTCCTTCACCTCCTTACTCTTCACATCACCCTTCTCACCTCCAACCCACACCAGCCTTCCTCCGCACACAGCTAGTGTGCCCCACAACTCACGATCATCAGCCACTCTACTCCACTTAGACCGCACCTCATCCAACATGTGCACTCCTCCTCCATATCCTCCTCCCCACACAACCCTACCCTCCACCTCCACTAGACCACCACCCCACACTCCTCGACCACCTGGCACAGGTACTTTCGCACAAGTTGCGAAACTCAACATTTTTATGTTCTAAAGAAAAGAAATAATTAATAGTTAATGGAAAGACAGCACGTTCAGGGAGCTAGCTAGCTCGTACGCACCTCGAGGTCCACACCACACAACCACACACACTTCACGCTTCTCTTTACTACACCAATAGGCTCATCTGGACACGGCCAACCGGACTAATGGTGACCAGTACGGATAGTTGGGGTAGTCCTTGTAGCTACGTACGGTTACAAGAGGTCTGCCTATCATTTCAGCGTCTTGGAGACACTGTCGGCTAGCTCCTTCCAATGCTCACAGCTACCTTATCGACCCTAAATACGCATCTCAAGCTTCTCTGCGACAACAAATACGGTCCCACCTAACCTACCAAGCTGGATTGTATATATTTCAGCTATAAAGGAGGTACAGACATCTCATCTGACCCCACACACACCTTCAATAGCTGCAGGAATCACTACTGGATAATAGACGCACATAGGTTCAATCTTTTCTGGTAGTGGCACTCTTTACAACTAGATGGCTGAGCAAATCTGTTTCCATGGGCTACTCAAAGGCTACCCTCAAAGGATTCTACGCTATACGTTTACAAATCTGTTTCCAAGGCCTACTTTAGCTTTTCTTAAAAGCTACAACGATCTGAAGATACAAAAACGCATTTTAAATTTGTTTCTGTGTGGCATTTTTCACCACCTAGCTGAATGCTGCCAGCAAGTCAAGACGTACAGTCTAATCACACTCTAGCGTCTTGGGGAACTCCCTCTAATGCTCACAGCTACCTTATCCACTCAATATGCACCTCAAGCTTCTCTGCTACACCACAATATGGTCCCACTCAATCTACTAAGCGGGATTGTCAATGCTTAAGCATTTTCATCTATAAAGGAGGTAAAGGCATCTCTTGTGACCTACTACACACTTTCAATAGGAATCACCAACTGGGCGACACGCACACTAGGGTAGTGGAGCTCTTTACCGCTTCATGTAATAGGACGTGCTAATAGGTGGTGCAAATCTGCGTCCATAGGCTACTCAACAATCCCTACATGGTCCATAGATACAGTACAGTTGCCATTTCGAACGTCTTTTTTAGCATTTCTCAGCACTAACTTTGCTAAATTCTACCAGCAAGTCAAGACGTACAGTCTACAGACACACAACAAACAGACCGACCTGGTTGCCCATTTCAAGAACAAAAGTGGCATACACAACGAATAGCGACAGCGTACGAGACCTAGTCCTAACAAGTAATAACAACTGCTGGAAATGGCAAATGTAACTGCGCTCTTACTTTTTATGGGCATTTGTGCACTTCGTGCGCATGCGTAGTGACGGAGGTCAGATGCCACAAATGAACCATAAATGGTCATTGTCATGTTTTAAAACAACAATGTTTTCAGATGTAAGGGATACAGTATTACTGTGACAAAAGAATCAAGCTGATATTATATACATGTAGGGTTTTCCAATGAGTAATACAAAGATGGTTGTTTCAATTGGCCTTCGCATGGTCACAGTGGTGGGTGACGAGGGATGGTGTAAGGGGGGTGGAGAAGGAGGTGGAAGGGGTCAAACACCCACGGGCCAGTAGGAGGCACATGCTTACTCATTGAAGTGTTTTAATAAATGATGTCAGGTGGTTCACTGCGTTATTACAAAAGCCCTTGCATAGAGCAACTTGTACAAGGTTCAAGGTGTGGTTGAGGATTTGATGCACAGGAGGAAAATACTCATCAAATCGATGTTTTATTCGAGGAATACATTAATGATTGTAAATTCAAACAATAGTTTACCATTTGATTACAAATCAAGTTCTTGATTTAGCGCAAACTGGTAACTGAATCACGCTCCTGATTAGCGACAAATTTAGATTCAGTGGTGCAGTAATCACTCTCTGATTTTAAAAGATATCATATACTTTGATAATACCAAACCATTGTACAATTCACCATTACATCAGTATTCAAATCTAATGATGATGCATTAGCTCTTAAATATGGCTGCCAACATGCCCACCAGCGGTGCCTGTGGTGCTGCCTTCTCTGTTGAGCATGCACTGTCCTGTCCAAAAGGTGGCTTTCCTTCCATCAGGCACAATGAGATCAGAGACTATACTGCCTATCTCCTGTCAGAAATCTGCCACAACGTTTCAACTGAGCCTCATTTTCAACCCATCAGAGGTGAGGTTCACTTGATGTAGCAGCAGATGGAGTCGTTTTGAGAGGGCATTCTTTGATGTAAAGGTTTTCAACCCCTACGCCCCCTCAAATAGACGCCCTCAACCATCTGCCTGTTACCGCACCCCATGAGGCCTCAAAGAAACGAGCCTATGAGCGTGTCGGATCCTCGAAGTTGAGCATGCCTCCTTCACCCCACTCATCTGCTCTGCCACTGGAGGCTTAGGAAGGGAGGCCACAGTGGTTTACAAACACATTGCTGCCCAGCTCTCAGCAAATTGGGGCCACTCTTATAGTTCAACCATGGCCTGGATTCGATGCCATCTCTCCTTCTCCCTTCTACGCCCCTCCATCTGATCATGTGCATCAGAGGAGCTCGATCAACTATAGGCCATGCCTTTAACCACTCCCCTGTCGACCTGATTACAAAGGTTGCACAGGTCTCATCTATTCTTTAGTTTACTGTCTGACTGCCGCCTTTAGTTCACATAAGTATACATCCTTGCAATGTAACTACTTGATTTATATTATTATTATTATGAAGAAAAAAAATAAATAAATTTTAAAAAGTTTTTCACTTAGTGCGCATGCGTCAGACGGAGGTCAGAACCATAAATGGTCATTGTCATGTTTTAAAAACAATGTGGGCATAATAAGGGAGTATAAAGAATCACGCTATGCGCTCGTAATATATCCATGTAGGATTTTCCAATGCACGCTTGGAGGAATTCAAAGATGCCTATTACAATGTGGCCATCGCATAGATAGTCACAATGGGGGGTGATGAGGGATAATTTAGTTGGGGTTTTTTTTTTCACGTAATACACCAATGTGAATAAGAAATGGTACAAAGTCATAGATATGCACACATAGGATGCAGTTAATGAGTTAAACATATATCGAGGGAACCTTGGCTTCTGTAACAGCCAGATCAATCACGCTGGAGAAGAAGGTGGAAGTGGTCAAACACCCGCGGGCCAGTAAGGGAGGCACATATGATTGACATACATACTGATCAAAGTGTGATGTCAGATGGTTCACTGCGCTATTAGAAAAGCTCTTGCACAGAGCAACTTGTACAAGGTTCTAGGTGTGGTTGAAGATTTGATGCACGGAGGAAAATAGTCATCAAATCGATGTTTTGATTATACGTAAGATTTGATTCATCCAGGAATACATAAATGATTTGTTGGTTGTAAATTCAAACAATAGTTGATAAATTTGATTACAAATCAAGTTCATGATTTAGCGCAACTGGTAACTGAATCACGCTCCTGATTAGCGACATGATTTTCATTCGATTACAAATCAAACATTTAGATTCAGCGGTGCAGTAAATCACACTTTGATTTTAAAAGTTAATTTGATAATACCAAACCATTGTACAAGTAACTCACTATTACATCAGTATTGAAATCATATAAATTGCAACGTATAAGATCACATATTAAAACTGATCATTTTCGGCTACTTATCGTGGAAACTCAATAACATATAGCCGTTCTTCCAGCAGATGCAAGCGGACAAAATAATTTACACATCTTCTGGTGCTTGTTCATAAACCCATTGTTCACCATCCAGTTTTTTTCTCCAATGCAGTAAATAATGCTGAATACAAAGATGTCAATATACACTGATGTACCACAGTCTAAACTTATGCGGGGTTTCTGCTGCAGAATGTAGTCCTGAAGTCATCACCTTTTTTGGTATAATCCAGCGATTATACACTCTGTTCAGCTGCAGCCCACAACGGGTGGAAATTTTGCAAAAACACATAGGGTGCTCCTTGCACGGTATGTCCACGACACGTTGGTCTGCTCGGATTGAGAGTGTTCGGGCCCATCTTCCAGGTATATTGAGTGCCTTAGAAGATCTTGAAAAACTAAACCTAACAGCTGTAATACGATCTGAAATCCACGGGATTAAATCCCAAATTGGTACACCTCTGACCATTGGCTGTGTGCTTTCTCACCTCGGCAGCCTGAGCTGCTGCACCATCTGTCATACCCGCTTCTTTTAAAATGTTTGCATTGAGCGGTGAAACGACAGTCAGGTCCAGAGCTGCAGGCTTACCTTGATCCCAGTCAAAAATTAGAATGTCTGCTGGTCGGGAGTTAGAATGATCCTGCATGGCTGAGACCGGAACCAGCTTCAACTTGAACACGAATGTGGGCCCGGTGGAATGACTCAACCATGCAGAATGTCTCTTGGCTTGTTGTGCCTTAGAACAGCATCAATTTTTAATAATTTATATGTAAATAATGGATAATAGCCGCCCGCCCGCATGGGTTTTGGAAAAAGGTCCGGACGAGAAACTATTATCACATTTGGAATGGCCTAATATATCCACTGATGTACTTGATGAGCGTAACAAGCCGTGAGCAGTTAAACCCATTGATATACACCATGTATGGAACACACCATATAATGTGGCACTCTGGGATTCCCATGAGCTACTTTCTTCTCCACATGTACGTCTTCTCTGTCCAGTACTAGTCCCATACATGTTATGATGCCTACATACTGCTGAATACGAATAGAAGCATGCCCTCTTGGCAGACTTGCATGTTGCACAATTAATTACAGGCATTTTGCACAATTACAGGCACACAGAGCCATAATCCTTTTTGCTCCCCATTGTGAAAACAAAGACTTCTCACGCACGAAAGCATACGCAATTAGGGTGTGTAACCTTTTTTTCTTTTAATTAAAATCGATTATTTCGACTATGAAAAAAAGTCTAATCGATTTTTCAGGTTTATAGCAACTTGCAAATCGGTTATTAGAAACATACAATCGATTTTGGTGATTAATGCATTATTAATATGCCAGCGATTACCTAGGTTTTTCCGATGTTAATATAGGCACGTAAATCACAGTTACTCAGTCCAGTTTTTGTGGATGCCATTCATTTTAGTTTATATGGAAAATGTACATGTATATGTTTAGCCGACATGATTTTTAGTAACAAAATCGCTGTAGGCATACGTTGCGCGCTAATCAATCGATCTCATTAATTCTACGACAACTGATGAAATTTAAAAAGGCATTACGCACTATTGTATGCCTCAACTGACAAATAGTCATTGGCCTCTTGCCTTACAATAATGTCAACTTTATAAAAATCATTAAAAATACACGTGCCCGTTGCCTTTGCATTTTCATATACAGCATGCCCCCGAAGAATTCGAAAAAGCGGCAAGAAGCAGAACCAAAAAGCCTGTGAAACCACATGGCAAACCTGGTGGAATTCAGCGAACGCCTCTTCACGCATGCGACGTACAAAGCCGCCAAACAGGACTCGTATGATATCATCGCCGAACGTCAGCAAAAGGGTGTGCCTAAGTATTTGGTGCGCTGGAAAGGATTCGGGCCTGAAGAGAACACTTAGCTGATGCAGAGGACGATTCGTTGAGCAAATTGTAGCCCTTATGAACTGTTTAGTGTTTATTTGCTTGTATCAACACTTATTGTATGTAATACACACTGGAAAGGTATAACGTGAGCTTGCGAACATGGCCATATGTACTATATACCGCCAAAAAGTTCTGATCGAGCTATTGTGCCATGCGCGTGCACCCATGCTTGTATGAACACGTGCACAGGGATGGTATTTTGAAAGAAGGGCAGTGTTGATTAGTTTGCATGGTTACCTGATTACATCAACACTGATTATAAACCGGCCATTTAGTAAACTGCTGCCATCTATCTGGGATAAGCGAAGGGCGCATAAAAAGGTAATCGATTTCTGACAGCATATGAAAGAAACTGACGAATATCGACTAAGAAAAACAGAATCGGTTATTTCGACTAAAGAAAAGTCTGAATCGGTAATGTGCTATTTTGCTAAATGCATAGTCGACAGAATAGGTAATCGCGAATAATCGATTAACCTACAAAACCTGAAAATCGATTACACACCATATGCGCAATTGAGGTACGCATGTGTTGTTTTATTATTAGTTTATGTCAAACTGAGAAAACACATGCATGCATGGAAATAGAAATGACAGCCACCTTCAACTTAGCCAAATACGTTTGATGGAAGAGAGCGGAATCCCTCAGCTGGAGGAACGCGAGGAGGAGGGTGTGGCCGATGAACACCCACGTCACAGAGGTGACTACTATTGGCGAGCCAAGCCAATTAAGCCGATTCATTTTTAGCAGAACCACCACAAGCCCCGAAATTATAAGCAGCTAAAAGCCGCGTCCGCCTCAGAGGACTTCACGGGAAACGTGCTGGCTTCAGGACATTAGACATTATTCAAACACATCACTACCTTGATCAACCATAAGTCGTCGATACTCCAACGATATCGAAAGATAGCTAGATCTCACAAATACATGTACGTGCGGCTATCATTCAACGCCATACATTTAATGTGCTCTTAATTAATGAGCCAAGGATTCCCTTCCCGAGTGCAAGATTCAAGCATGGCCGCAGTCACGGATATAGTCACTGCCGCAGTCAATCACAAAGATTGGATGAGGGGGTGGGGCTACTTAATTTCATGAATGAAAGTGAATCAGTGGCGTATTTAGGGGGGGGGGGGGGGGGGGGGGGGGGGTCTCAGGGGGCTCGGGCACCCCCCTCCGTTTCAAGAATGAATACAATTAAAGAATAAATAAAATTAAAAACGACAATTAAGCTCATTCGCGCGCGCGTGTGAAGTGCTTGAGCACCCCCTTGGTCAAAATTGTAACCGTTTATTGTAATTAACGATAAAGTTGCCAAACAAAGGTATCGGCCCTCCCCCCACTTTTCGTATCGGACCTGAAGCGAATTGCCCCCCCCACTTTTCGTATCGGACCTGAAGCGAATTGCCCCCCCCCCCCACCCCCCCCCCCCCCCACTTTTCGTATCGGACCTGAAGCGAATTGCCCCCGGCCCCCCCCCCCCACTTTTCGTATTTCGGACCTGAAGTGGACTGCCCCCCCCCCCCCCCCCCCCCCCCCACTTTTCGTATGGGGCCTGACCTTAAGCACCCCCCTCGCTGAAATCCTGGATACGCCCCTGTGAATATTATGTGGTAACGCAAGTTGTCACGCAACTGAACATCGTGACAGTGAAAGCAGTACATGTAGGAACGAGAAATAAAAACACGGCATATTATTAATGATTTATACCGGGTGGGTGGCGGGAGTGGGGTACTACTTCCGCCCCAGCGAGGGGGTATGGGCGAGCTCTGCAAGCTTCCACATCGGGGTCTGGCGCGGAGCCCTAGAAGCTCTGCAACTTTATCTATTTGAAGTCATGAAACCCCTTTGATTTGGCTGTTATACTTGATGGTGACTGTAGGGCCAACTATTTTGGAACGGTAGAAATTCTGGAGCACTAATTAGTAAGTCTGCATTTCGGCTCCACAGTACAGCTACTACTGTATATAATGTATGGTCGCACTAATCGTTTTACATTCATTTCAGGCAGTACTACTACCTACAGTAAGTTACACCTATCATTAAAAGCCAACGAAAATTTAAACACACAGATGAAGCCACTCTGTTTATCTAAACAGTTAACACTTCGTAGTCAACAACATATTGATCAGTTGTTTCCTGTGTAAGTTGTTTGCTAACTACGTTATCCTGCAACACACAACATTTTTTTGTTGTCTACTGTAACAGTTGGTTTTGCCCACGAAAGAGTTAATGTACACACTTTCACAGCCACACGATGTGCACATATGCACTCACACATGCATAAACACATACACGCACACACACACATGCTCACAAATGAATAAACACATACACTTACATCCATGCACACACAGATGCTCACACATGCATAGATACATACACCCACACAACACACACACACATGCTCACACATGCATAAACACATACACTTACATGCATGCACACACACATGCTCACACATGCATAGACACATACACCCATACGCACAAATGCACATATACATGCATAATCACATATGCATGATCACATGACACATGTACACACTCTCACACATATATGTGAGTTATGTGCACACACATGCACATATATATTTACACATGCACACCAACGTACACATCGTCCTCCACATCTTGGAACTTGGCTGCTGGTGTGGTGCAGCCTTCCATTCATCCACACTCTGGCCCACCCCCTCTGCTGCTGCTCAGATGGCAAAGATCACTAACTGAACATTTATTCGTGCACATTTGTTCCTCATGTGTGCTCCCCTCATGTAACAATTTACATACAATCTAGCCAGATTCCAATATCCTTTCTGGCCGGGCTGAACATCTCACGGGCTAGTGCCCTATACCGCCAGGGGTGTGGTCACCATCTCACGGGCTAGTGCCCTATACCGCCAGGGGTGTGGTCACCATCTCACGGGCTAGTGCCCTATACCGCCAGGGGTGTGGTCACCATCTCACGGGCTAGTGCCCTATACTGCCAGGGGTGTGGTCACCCTCTCACGGGCTAGTGCCCTATACCGCCAGGGGTGTGGTCACCATCTCACGGGCTAGTGCCCTATACCGCCAGGGGTGTGGTCACCATCTCACGGGCTAGTGCCCTATACCACCAGGGGTGTGGTCACCATCTCACGGGCTAGTGCCCTATACCGCCAGGGGTGTGGTCACCATCTCACGGGCTAGTGCCCTATACCGCCAGGGGTGTGGTCACCATCTCACGGGCTAGTGCCCTATACCGCCAGGGGTGTGGTCACCATCTCACGGGCTAGTGCCCTATACCGCCAGGGGTGTGGTCACCATCTCACGGGCTAGTGCCCTATACCGCCAGGGGTGTGGTCACCATCTCACGGGCTAGTGCCCTATACTGCCAGGGGTGTGGTCACCATCTCACGGGCTAGTGCCCTATACCGCCAGGGGTGTGGTCACCATCTCACGGGCTAGTGCCCTATACCGCCAGGGGTGTGGTCACCCTCTCACGGGCTAGTGCCCTATACCGCCAGGGGTGTGATTACCATCTCACGGGCTAGTGCCCTATACCACTAGGGGTGTGGTCACCATCTCACGGGCTAGTGCCCTATACCGCCAGGGGTGTGGTCACCATCTCACGGGCTAGTGCCCTATACCGCCAGGGGTTGGTCACCATCTCACGGGCTAGTGCCCTATACCGCCAGGGGTGTGGTCACCATCTCACGGGCTAGTGCCCTATACCGCCAGGGGTTGGTCACGATCTCACGGGCTAGTGCCCTATACCGCCAGGGGTGTGGTCACCATCTCACGGGCCGAAACCTCGCTGTGTATGGGTGTGGACTGGATTTGAGATCCAATGCAGACATATTCCACTTCATTGTCCCCCCAAGTGCTGGATGAGTTTTGTGGGTACCATTGTCGTCCTATTGTTTTGTGGGTACCATTGTCATCCTATTGTTTTGTGGGTACCATTGCCATCCTATTGTTTTGTGGGTACCATTGCCATCCTATTGTGCAGACGTAAATTTGGCTTTTTCTTCTGTGGCCCATATTACCCAGATGGTTAATTATGGGTGTTATCTACAAGTAAATTAATAACTTCACTATCGAGAAAGTGATTTGTTGGATGTAGGATTGGTGGTGCAAGATCCTACAACGAACAGTTCCTACATTTGCAAACTATCTTCTTTAGTTGCACTGATTGATTACAGTCGAAACGCCACTGCTTTGAGCAAAACAGTGGTAGTGTCTTGAGCACAACACAATAACCACTTGAAGCTAATCGGTCTAGAACACGACCTACCAGGCCACCGTAGTAGTGGCCATCTGGCCCTTAGAGGAGGTCACTATGTAAATATTGGTACCCAGCAAAAGCAATCAGATTGCTAACCCCAACACATTCCACCATAGTCTATAGACATACCTACATACACCCACACACATACAACCACACACATACACCCCCACACATACACCCACCGACCCACATACCCACTCACACATGCACACACACATGCACACTTACACGTCATACATACTCCACACATACACACACACATAGATACCTGCACTGGTGCACACTGATAGGTTTATATGTCTAGTCACAAGTCTGTGCATCTGGGGATCACACGGATACCATGTGGATGACATCTTTGAGTGTAAAATTATGATGACTGCATGCATGATGTAATAAACATTTGTAGCTGTGCTAAGGGGTGGGGCTCAGGGGCGGGGCATTAGACTGGAGATATTTGAGACGTTTGGTTTAGTGAAGAATCTCTTTTACTCCCTGTCGACGAACAGTGAGCAAGGCCAGCTCATCTTCGTGTTGCCCAATAATACCAGTTATATGCTCACAGCTGAATTCATGAAGTGTGTTTGTGTAGTGTTTGTGCGTGGTGTGTGTGTGTGTGCGCGTGGTGTGTGTGTGTGTGTGTGTGTGTGTGTGTAAGTTTTTGCAAACAATTTCCAATTTCCCCCAGCAAGTTATTGCATACAATCTGAGAATATTAAATTTAATTCAGGTAGGTTTACTTTATAATGATGAAGCTATGAACTAGTGAGGGAAGGGGGGGGGGGGGGGGGGGGGGCACTGCATCGGCTAAATAGCTATCTACAATCGTATTTAGTCACACACGTTTGGAATAAATTTGGTATGGGTGTAAAGTATACTGCACGCTGCAGCTATTACATGCGCACAATGTATAACTGTCTTATATTAGCCATATTTTATTCCCACTTCGCACCAAGATTTTTTTTATTGCGTTCAGCAATAAATGTACCTTCAAGGTTCAAAGTCACCATCAGCAAATATAGCGCCATCTTTGACACTTTGAGTGCTCTGCCAGCAGCTGTGGGCTCAGTGCTGTCTTGGATTATTGTTATCCTTTTGTCTTATTCTGTACAATTGAGTATAATTGTTATTGCAAACACAAGCTACAGTGGTACCCCCAATTATGCGGAATTTCTCACCTCACTTATGCGGAAAATAACGAATATTAATCTGTACTAAATAAACTTGTTAGGGAACTAAACAAACCGTTGGGTGGACCCTTGACTACTTCATTGTGGGAGCGGTGTTTCAAAAACCCTTCACTGTGTCACCCTGTTGTTTTACATCCTAAGATTTTCGCATAGCGCTTCGTAATCCGCCCTTTTTTCTAATATTTCATTTCCACCTCCGCGACCCGCCTACCTGTACTTCTTACCCTCATAACGACGCTACGTACCTGCACGCTCACGTCCTAGTTCGGAATAAATAAGAGCTTCAACCTTGCTATTTTACCTCGGTGGAGGGATGGACACGACCACAGTACCCAACCCAATGAAGGAAACTTCACTATATCCTCCTCATGCACTCTTCTTCTCTTGGCTATGCACAACGCCGGTGGAGCATCTGACCATGAGGCTGAGAGGATCGGAGTAGGTGTACATAATTGATCCCGTTCAACCCGTGTACGGATTCTGGACACCTGCCGTATCTGTTGCACGGTAGCGCCCACGTTAGCTCCTGGAGTCAGTTTGGTGACAAAGATAGAACGCTAAGTCTTTGCTAGGGTTCAGAATACCTTTGAAAGCCTATACTAAGCGTAACCATAGATTACTACGTACGTAGTTTAAATGTAGTCTATACTTGGAATATCAGCCTCGTTGCAAGGTACAGAACATAGTCAATCATCTAATTTGGTGCATTAAGGGAAGGGAAGAGTACAGTTATTCTAATCCCACTATACCATGATAACACATCTTAGTTCTGGCAATGAGCACACCATTTGTGCTGTGTGAGGATGAAAAGCACGACACAAGATAAAGGTACAGTGTGTGTAGTGATGGTCTTTATGCTCACACCATCATGCTTTTGCAACATGTCAATGCATGGATATGGTGATATGGTATGACAAATGTGTACGGTACCATACAAATTGTAGCTGTAGCATTACGTGTCAAAAATGGGACACCAGAAATTGCTTTATAGTTAGGACAACCATTGATGCAGAGAACACATATCAATTGTGTTAAGGTCTCTGCTCTTTCATTAGCAGATGGACGTTGCGGACAAATGTCTGTGGAGTACGATCAGGTTAGGCTGGCCACTGGGATTAAGCTACATGTAATGCTGCCTTTTTGTATGTGCATGTAGGAGCCAAACACACTTGTGCGTTGCATTCGTGCATGGATCCACATGTACATCAACTAATCCATCATACTACATGTATACATACAGAAAAGTATATTGTACGCATGCATAATTCTGGCTGTAGCCATGCCCTTACCCTCTTGACGGTGTGGAGAACCCCGCCAGTTTAGCTTCGGGCGTTGGTTATAAACATGCACGTGCCTACTCCGTACTACATTGTTACCTCTTCACTTAAATGTGTATTACTTGAGCCCGTTAGTTCAGTTCAGCCTTTTGATTCCACTGCGCTACACTGCATGTACACCTGTAATACAATTCAATATCAGCATTTGACAGTTCCCTTACCAACACTTCAGTGAATGCATCTCCACTAACTTGCTCAGGTACTGCCAGGCTGCTGAAAAGATGGTGGAGTACGATCAGGTTAAATCCTGCATGTCTCCTATAGTCATAACCAACGCGTATATTTGAGACTAAGCCATGTAGCCACAGGTCTCGAGCCATAGTGAGGTTACCACCTCTTAGAGTGTGGGCTAGCACGTTTAAATCTATTGACAGCTAATTGGTGATAGCCAACATCCGAAGCTAAACTGGTAGGGTTCTCCACACCACCAAGGGGAGACATGGTTACAGCCAGATGTCAATCAATCACGCGTACAATATATGAGTATGTGTGTATGATTCCTACACGTGCAAAAAAAGCAGCATTACATGTAGCTTAATCCCAGTGGCCAGCCTAACCTGATCGTACTCCACAGACATTTGTCCGCAACGTCCATCTGCCAATAAAGAGCAGAGACCTTAACGCAATTGATCTGTGTTCTTTGTATATGTCAAATGGTTGTAGTTAAAACCAGAGATAATATAATTAGAGACTATTTGGAACGTTCTATACGAAAATGGGTCTTGTGGATTTCATTTTATAACATAAATCGATATATCTTCCGTAATATTAACGCTATCGGGTTCCTATTTTTAACACAACATACCACACCATTACTATATGTGAAAATCCATTTCGGTGTCTTACATATGCGGGGTACCGACGTTACAAGGTCCGATACCCCGTAGGGTTCAAAACGGCCACATCTTCAGGTAGGAGTGTCCAAATCGGTTCAAAATAGGTACCTATGTAGAAGGATCCTACCGCTATTGATTTGTTCTGTTCGTTAATTTTTGCTTTATCCGTTATGGAGATACAAGTGTGCAAAGAAATTGCATATTTCCCGGGCGTTACGCGCCATTAACGTATTACGAGGACGTCCTCGAAGCCAGTCGTAATACGTTAATGATAAGGTGTGTGTGTCCATTGCACGAATCCAGCTGAGTTGGGACTATGCCGTTCTGCGAATAGCGACCTTACAGTCCTATCCCATCAAACATCCACCCTAGCAACACGGAGTGGTTGCCAGGCGTGTCGGGCGGAAGTCCGCATGCCACTCTCTGAGCAGTGGTATTTATTCCCAGACCAGAGTGGATGTGATAGCAGAGATAATATATATTATCTATGGCAGGATTGTCCTTGAGATAAGTGATCATGACGTGGTTTTGATAGAGTGTTTCAGCAAGAACCAAATCCTGTTTTTATTAAACACTTGTCTAGTCTGGCACTTGCGCTGCATCAATCCAAATAAGCGTGGGCGTACCGTACAGTAGGTATACACTCGTTGCAGAAACGGATTTGGCACACAATATTATGCATGCCGTTTTACCATTACCTGGTATTATATGTTCTCGTGAGCAGATAATTATGATAAGACTTGTGCATGTGAGCAGAAGTCTCGTGAGTGGACGATACAGCTTGAAAAAGATGACGCATGCGCGCAAAGGTAACCTAACTTATGCTGAGTTGAAATTAAATAAATTGTCTTGAATTTAGCTAATGGGTGCTTAATGTTCTTTTCATGACACACGCATATTATAATCAGACCAGTTTTTAGTAAATATGAAACCTGTTTGGAATTCAATTTGGATAAATTAGTTACTTAATTGATTTGAATTAATAATATGTTGTTTTGAAACACAATTAAAAAACGGTCGAAATTTTAATGGTGAAGTCAGAATTGTTGCAAATCACTATTGTGACCTTCTTACATATTCACTCATGTCCTCCATTTCTGGCCACGTACCAGCTGCACCCACTAAAGATAGCATGAATGTTACTACAAGAGAAACTTTCAACGTGTCTAGCGTATCGTACTCTACTAAAGTTCATACTAACGGTTGTCTGCATGTTATACTGCCTGTACAGCTGCTGCTTCGAACATAAAATCTGCTTACACGCTAGGAAATAGAACTTGCAATGCAGGAATGCAACTCGTTACTCGTTACTCCTACCCTAACCCTAAAATATTCAAAATATTTTTTATCGCACACTCACAATTAAGAACTTTTTCAACTTTATTTTTGAAAGATGCAGGAATTATTTTACCATTCTCCTCGAGATGCCTTCCATTGCTTGAGCCTAATCAGTGCACGCTTGTGCTCCCTATCGTCTTATTCTTTTGTAGCCTTAGCCACCTTCATCCCCATCTCCACTTCCCCCATAGATATTTTATTAGGACGCTCCTCTTCCTCCTCTTCCTCCCCCAAATATTTATCTAACAACTTATCGCTACCGTCCTCCACCTCGGGTAGCACAGCGTTCATATCTATGTACGCCATCTCAATTGCATATTCGCTACTATAGAAGTATTCAGCTGAGTACATACATACCTTAAAATGGCACGAGCATCTACTCCCGAAAATATGAACGAGGAATTTGAATGTAGCGGAGAGTCAGACTCTGAATCATATGCTCAAGCAGCAGCGATAGCGGATGTGAATCGCGCAGTGATAGAGAAAGCCCACAAAAGGTTAAGAGTCAATGGAAGATGCACCACGCAAGCCTGCGCATCGTAAGCCTGAGCGCACACCTGAGCGTAAGCCTGAGGAGCACCACAAGCCTGAACCCGTTAAGAGGACGTTGAAAGTACTAAAGCAAGAGGCCAAAGAGAAAGGCATAAAGAAGTACTCGAAGATGAACAAGGAGGCTAACGAGACTGCTCTAGGTTACCGCCCTGCCAAGCATGAAGTTCACCAAGTACATCACGAAGTTCACTTCCTCTCTCTCCATCACCTCCCTCTCTCCATCACCTCCCTCTCTCCATCACCTCCACTCTCTCTCCATCACCTCCCTCTCTCTCCATCACCTCCCTCTCTCTCATCACCTCCCTCTCTCCATCACCTCCCTCTCCCATCACCTCCCTCTCTCCATCACCTCCTCTCTCTCCATCACCTCCCTCTCTCTCCATCACCTCTCTCTCTCCATCACCTCCCTCTCTCTCCATCAGCTCCACTCTCTCTCCATCACCTCCCTCTCTCTCCATCACCTCCCTCTCTCTCCATCACCTCCCTCTCTCTCCATCACCTCCCTCTCTCTCCATCACCCCTCCCTCTCTCTCCATCACCTCCCTCTCTCTCCATCACCTCCACTCTCTCTCCATCACCTCCCTCTCTCCATCACTCACTCTCCATCACCTCCCTCTCTCCATCACCTCCCTCTCTCCACACCTCCCTCTCTCCATCACCCCCTCTCTCTCTATCACCTCCCCTCTCTCCATCACCTCCCTCTCTCTCCATCACCTCCCTATTCATCACTTCCCTCTCTCTCCATCACCTCCTCTCTCTCCATCACCTCACCTCTCTCAACTCCACTCTCTCTCTCTTCACCTCCTCTCTCTCCATCTCCTCCCTCTCTCTCCATCACCTCCCTCTCTCCACCTCCTCCTTACCAGATGGTGAGACACACCAGACGACAGAATTGAACGCGGACATCCCTACACAGTTCGGTAATGCCAAGTATGATTTCAACGGACACACCATTAAGGAACTTTCGTTAAAAAAGGTGTGAAGATGGTTATGGAAAGTGATGCATTTGTGTGGGTGTGATGAGATGTGGGATGCCTTTGTCCAATATACCACACACACCTGCACTCACACACAGGGTGTCCATGAATCAATAGGTCAGGTTTAAATATTTATAGCTGAATATTAGATGGCTCTGATTAAGCTAATAGTACAAACATCTTACAGTTGAATACCTAAATTCAAATATTAAAAAAAAAGAATCAAATCGATTAAGGCCCTCTGTAATTATCAATATTAATTTAGTGCAAAATATTTTAATTAGCTTGAGGTCAATTTATCTGGTTTGGATTGATTAGCGTTCAACTTACAAATTTAAATAGTGAGTTATTAAAGTTAAGAATAATTGGATGCTTAAAAGCCTATTTACAGAATTGAGACAAATCCACCAAAAGGAAACCAGACTTCAAAGCTGTTGTATTTTTGCTGCCATCACTGAATTTTGTGATGAGTTCCAAATGGCGATTATACGATCGGAGAAAAGATTGTGTCTGACCGCAGAACTTGATATCTGAATTGAGCTCAGTTTCAAGAGTGGCCACGAGTGTCAAGAGTAGAATTAGGTATGCAGAAGAAATTAATTAACTTAAATTACAAAGTCACTTGATTGTGTGAGGGTAATCAAGTTTGATCTGTTGATTTGAATGTTTTAGTAACAATAATATAGCATTCATAAAATTGATAGAAGTATTATAATACAGGTCAGCCGCACATTAAATTTTTTGTGATATTTGGTCTTCCTTTTCTGAATAGCAATTACACAGTTTGTGTCAACTGTGAGTAGGGAAATCTGTACCCTTGTATTGGTGCCAATTTATGATGTTCACTTGGAACTTTAAAACATGAACAGTGTGGTTGAGTGGAGGGGGAGGGGCCAGGGAGGAGTAGATGGGTGTGGAAGGGGAGGAGTAGATGGGTGTGGTAAGGGAGGAGTAGATGGGTGTGGCAGGGAGGAGTTGATGGGTGTGGCACGGGAGGAGTAGATGGGTGTGGCATGGGAGGAGTAGATGGGTGTGGCAAGGGAGGAGTAGATGGGTGTGGCATGGGAGGAGTAGATGGGTGTGGCAAGGGAGGAGTAGATGGGTGTGGCACGGGAGGAGTAGATGGGTGTGGCAGGGGAGGAGTAGATGGGTGTGGCAGGGAGGAGTTGATGGGTGTGGCAAGGGGGGAGTAGATGGGTGTGGCAAGGGAGGAGTAGATGGGTGTGGCAAGGAAGGAGTAGATGGGTGTGGCAGGGGAGGAGTAGATGAGTGTGGCAGGGAGGAGTTGATGGGTGTGGCACGGGAGGAGTTGATGGGTGTGGCAGGGGAGGAGTAGATGGGTGTGGCAGGGAGGAGTTGATGGGTGTGGCAAGGGGGGAGTAGATGGGTGTGGCAAGGGAGGAGTAGATGGGTGTGGCAAGGAAGGAGTAGATGGGTGTGGCGGGGGAGGAGTAGATGGGTGTGGCAGGGAGGAGTTGATGGGTGTGGCACGGGAGGAGTTGATGGGTGTGGCAAGGGAGGAGTAGATGGGTGTGGCAAGGAAGGAGTAGATGGGTGTGGCAGGGGAGGAGTAGATGGGTGTGGCAGGGGAGGAGTAGATGGGTGTGGCAGGGGAGGAGTAGATGGGTGTGGCAGGGAGGAGTTGATGGATGTGGCACGGGAGGAGTTGATGGGTGTGGCACGGGAGGAATTGATGGGTGTGGCATGGGAGTAGATGGGTGTGGCAGGGGAGGAGTAGATGGGTGTGGCATGGGAGGAGTAGATGGGTGTGACATGGGAGGAGTAGATGGGTGTGGCAGGGGAGGAGTAGATGGGTGTGGCAGGGGAGGAGTAGATGGGTGTGGCAGGGGATGGTTATATGAGTAGGGGATGAATGAGTTGATTGGTGCGGATAGGATTACACTTACATAGTTGGAATACATTGATACATACAAAATATGGCAACACTTCTGTACTTCAATTTGACACAAAAGGAATAGTCAGCTACCTTGCTACTGAACAGGTGTGATTTATTAGACAGCAAAATGGCACATACAAGAGAGACCAGCTCACAACACACGTGTTGTAAAGGATATGAACAAAATCCAAGGAACAAAAGATGATGGACACATGTACAAATTCCAAGGGACAACCACAACAAAATGGACACAACTTAGAGCGAGAGCCAAATAATTGAAGAGCATTTAGTTCACCACTATGCCATTCCACAGTCCTTGATGACCATGGGATTTGAGGTGTCGCCATCATCTGGCCTTACTGCCTCTATCTTCCTCACCACATCCATCCCTTCCACAACTTTCCCATCCAACCTTTCTTATAAACATACTTGAAAAACAAACCAAACAAGTTAATGTATGTGCGTAGGAACGAGGGGAGGGGCAAGCTGAATGCCCCTCCCCTACACTCACTTTTAATGAGGCACCTTTGGAATATCTTTGGAAAGAGCTTTTATCAACCAAATATAATAAAACCCTTATTATTTAGACAATCACAGCAGCATCTGAGCTAGTATCTATAGTCCCTTACGCATATAAGCACGGGTTGACCAATACGTTTTACTAAGAGCAAATTGTATTACTAAGGGGTGCCATCACACATATAGGTTTACAACATAAGTTTGTGTCCCACAGGCAGAGATGATGGCTTGGATAGTTCTACTAGCCAGTGGTTTATTATGAATCAAATGGACCAGATGCAAGTGTACTACACCATCACCATAACAACATACATGTATTGGTGTAATACTTTATTCCTGTCAGTATATTGTCTAACGTATGCATTCACACAATCTACACAGCTGTCCACAACATCCACATAACAGCCTGGAGGCCACACCTCCACAATTACTCAAAGGCTACCCTCAAAGGATACTACGCTATACGTTTACAAATCTGTTTCCAAGGCCTACTTTAGCTTTTCTTAAGAGCTACAACGATCTGAAGATATAAAAACGCATTTTTTTTATAAATTTGTTTCTGTGTGGCCTTTTTCACCACCTAGCTGAATGCTGCCAGCAAGTCAAGACGTACAGTCTAATCACACTCTAGCGTCATGGGGAACTCCCTCTAATGCTCACAGCTACCTTATCCACTCAATATGCACCGCAAGCTTCTCTGCGGCACCACATTCTGGTCCCAATCAATCTACTAAGCTGGATTGTCAATACTTAAGCATTTTCAACTATAAAGGAGGTAAAGGCATCTCTTGTGACCTACTACACACTTTCAATAGCTGCAGGAATCACCAACTGGGCGACACACACACTAGGGTAGTGGAGCCCTTTACCGCTAATAGGACGTGCTAATAGGTGGTGCAAATCTGCGTCCATAGGCTACTCAACAATCCCTACAGGGTCCCAGACACAGTACAGTTGCCATTTCGAACGTCTTTCTTAACTTAAACTTTGCTAAATCTACCAGCAAGTCAAGACGTACAGTCTACAGACACACAACAAACAGACCGACCTGGTTGCCCATTTCAAGAACAAAAATGGCATACACAATGAATAGCGACAGCCTACAAAGCAGGACGAGACCTAGTCCTAACAAGTAATAACAACTGCTGGAAATGGCAAATGTAACTGCGCTCTTACTTTTTAAGGGCATTTTTGCACTTTGTGCGCATGCGTAGTGACGGAGGTCAGATGCCACGAATGAACCATAAATGGTCATTGTCATGTTTTAAAACAACAATGTTTTCAGATGTAAGGGGGTACAGTATAACTGTGACAAAAGAATCATGCTGATATTATATACATGTAGGGTTTTCCAATGAGTAATACAAAGATGGTTGTTTCAATTGGCCATCGCATGGTCACAGTGGTGGGTGACGAGGGATGGTGTAAGGGGGGTGGAGAAGGAGGTGGAAGGGGTCAAACACCCGCGGGCCAGTAGGGGAGGCACATATGATTGACATACATACTGATCACAGTGTGATGTCAGATGGTTCACTGCGTTATTACAAAAGCCCTTGCATAGAGCAACTTGTACAAGTTTCAAGGTGTGGTTGAGGATTTGATGCACAGAGGAAAATACTCATCAAATCTATGTTTTATTCGAGGAATACATAAATGATTTGTTGGTTGTAAACTCAAAAAAATAGTTTACCATTTGATTACAAATCAAGTTCTTGATTTAGCGCAACTGGTAACTGAATCACGCTCCTGATTAGCGACATGATTTTCATTCGATTACAAATCAAACATTTAGATTCAGCGGTGCAGTAAATCACACTTTGATTTTAAAAGTTATCATACAACTAATTTGATAATACCAAACCATTGTACAAGTAACTCACCATGACATCAGCATTCAAATCATATAAATTGCAAAATAAAAGATCACGTATTAAAACTGATCATTTTAGGCTACTAAACTCAATAACATATAGCCGTATGATGAACTTTTCTTCCAGCAGATGCAAGCGGACAAAATGATTTACACATCTTCTGGAGCTAACAATCTTGACTTGTTCATAAACCCATTGTTCACCATGTAAAGCCCAGTTTTTTTCTCCAATGCAGTAAATAATGCTGAATACAAAGATGTCAATATATTAATAGCCACTGATGTCATTAATGAGCGTAACAAGCCGTGAGCAGTTAAACCCTGGAATACACCATGTATGGAACACACCATATGATGTGACACTCTGGGATTCCCATGAGCTACTTTCTTCTCCACGTGTACAGTCTTCTCTGTCCATCTCATTGGCCCTCAGCAGTACTAGTCCCATACATGATATGATGCCTACATACTGCTGAATACGAATAGAAGCATGCCCTCTTGGCAGACTTGCATTTTGCACAATTAATTACAGGCATTTTGCACAATTACAGGCACAGAGCCATAATCCTTTTTGCTCCCCATTGTGAAAACAAAGACTTCTCACGCACGAAAGCATACGCAATTAGGGTGTGTAACCTTTTTTTTTTTTTATTAAAATCGATTACTTCGACTATGAAGAAAAGTGTAAGCAGGTTTATAGCAAATTGCAAATCGGTTATTACAAACATATATACAATTTTGGCGATTAGTATGCCAGTATAATAAAAAAAATACACAAAGGATACAGGAAATACACAAAAAAATAATAAATGCACAATATTCAACGAGCCCCTGCAGCGTGAGCCAGCAGCGCCTGTGCATTCTGTCGCATCAAGACAACTGACAGGTGGAAATATAGTTCATTTAGTGCTGCCGAGCGTGATTGTCTCTGGCGCAAACTCAGCAATTAGCTCAAATGGGCAAACATGGAAACAGCCTCCTGGCCCCATCCACCATACATTTCCACTACGAGAGGGATGCAAGACCATCCCCTTTCATTGCAGGGACCATCATTCTTCAAATGCTTGTCCCTTTCCCCCTTCTCAGCTGTGGATCATGCTCGCTTCAAGAATGTTAATATTGGCACGTAAATCATAGTTACTCAGTCCAGTTTTTTGTGGATGACATTCATTTTAGTTTATAGGGAAAATGTACATGTAGATGTTTAGCCGACATAATGTACAAAATCGTTGTAGGCATACGTTGAGCGCGAGTCAATCGAAAATAACATCTCTTTAATTCTACGACAATGAAATTTAAAAAGGCATAACGCACTATTGTATGCCTCAACTGACAAATAGTCATTGGCCTCTTGCCTTACAATAATGTCAACTTTAAACTATACCTGCCCGCCCCCCCCCCCCCCCCCCCCCCCCTTGCATTTTCAAACAGCATACCCCCGAAGAATTCGATAAAGCGGCAAGAAGCAGAATCAAAAAGCCTGTGAAACCACATAGCAAACCTGGTGGAATTCAGCGAACGCCTCTTCACGCATGCGACAAAGCCGCCAACCAGGACTCGTATGTAGGTACTTCAATATTTGACGTACGTGTACCGAAAAAGTGGTAACCGAAATAACGAGTAAAAATTGTGACGGAAGTGATGGATTGAAATTGTACGGGACATAGAAACGAAGGCTAGTTCGTATTGGTTTGGTAGCAATTGAGGACTCTGCTGTGCTTTTCAGGTAGGATACTAAATTATCTAAGCCTTTGTGCAGTCAAAACCTAGAAAACTACACTTGTTCAATATTTCTGGCGGGCTAAAATAATGGTTGTTTTTCATATTTGCAAAACTTTTATACGTGTTGAGCGGCGGGGATAGAGTTCTGATAAACAGGTTCCAAAGGTTATTATCTACTTGCATTTCTTTTTTCATGGACTTCAGACGATTCCCAAGGTGTTATCAAATGCCCTACGTGTTTGCACTTGGTATACGGTCTGTATAAAACCAAATCACTTACAAAGTCTCCTAGTATAACAAGCACTGTTTTTTTTACTAGTTTTTGTAAATTTTAAAACAGCAGAAAAGAGTTTTATGTATCGAATGATCGAGCACATTATAACTCTAATTAGAGTGTACCTTAATCTTCGAGCGGCGCAACTTTTTAGTTAAGATTCCTTTCATGGCTAATGCAACACTACTAGGGATTGCAATTCTGTAATTTACAACCGATTCCCAAGGTGCTTTTTAAACAAGGTTTTCATTTCAAGCCTAGTCCCCAGGCCATTTATACTGACTGACTTTTACGGTCACAAAGTAAATGTCGAAATATACGTAGACGTTGTAAACAAATGTGTCATTTTTTATATTACTGCTAATGATTTTGACAAGCATCTTGAAAAATTCAGAGTGCTGGCAATATTCTACAGGCTGCATGCAGTACTAAGAAAAGGATTGGTGATGTACCTATATACAATAAGCATTTCAGACACTGCCATAAAAGTGATTTCTCTGCAAGCTGGAGCATTTGTCAACATGGATGCCTTACAGAGGTCAATACAACGTTTCACAGATACAATAAAAACAATGAATTAAGAAGCATGCATGTAGATCGGAATTGGGATGTCATAATTAATCTGTTAGATGAGCAATTTATCCTTCCAATTCAAACCTTTTCAGCACCTCATACTTCTACCTCATTGTGTCCAGTAGTTGACAAGCCAAGTAGTTCTTATTGTTCCATCTCACGGAAGCTAAGAATCCACTGTGAACGATGCATGTTTACACAGACAATTGAAACTAAAAGAGATTTTGATTTCAAAGCAGCTTCTCAAGCGAAAGTTTCAAACTATAAGAAACAGAAAGGTCAAAAATGCCAAAAGGTACTGCTACGTACTGGAAACATGATGAAAATCAGGATGACGGAGATGACGTTACAATGACCATTTATGAGTTCTTAGTTGACTATGTTACTGATGACCTGTACATACTTGAATTCGTTATTTAGTCTTATATATATGTGTACCCTACATGTAGTTACGTTCTGGCATGATAACGTTCAATGGTTCACTAGCTGCAGTAAAGAGAACATAAACCGTCACAATTTTTTCTACGATCGCGCATACTGTACCGTTCACTCAAAATGCAATGTTTGGAACGCTGTAACTTTTGAGATACTAATCCAAATATGATCCATAAGGTGTCGTTCTGCAGCAATTTTTGTGCTCTTGTAGAGGGTAATAAAATCGCAGCAAAAAACACGATTTGAAAAAAATCTTGAAGTACCTATGACGTATGATATCATCGTCGAACGTCAGGAAAAGGGTGTGCCTAAGTATTTGGTGCGCTGGAAAGGATTCGGGCCTGAATAGAACACTTAGCTGGTGCAGAGGACTACATACCGCGTTTCGTTGAGGAAATTGTAGCCCTTATGAACTGTTTAGTGTTTATTTGCTTGTATCAACACTTATTGTATTATAATACACACTGGAAAGGTATAACGTGAGCTTGCGAACATGTACTATATACCGCCAAAAAGTTCTGATCGAGCTATTGTGCCATGCGCGTGCACCCATGCTTGTATGAACACGTCACAGTGCACAGGGATGGTATTTTGAAAGAAGGGCAGTGTTGATTAGTTTGCAGGGTTACGTCACCACTGATTTTAAACCGGCCATTTAGTAAACTACTGCCGTCTATCTGGGATAAGCGAAGGGCGTATAAAAAGGTAATCGATTTCTGACAGCATATGAAAGAAACTGACAAATACCTTTGATTACGTCACCACTGATTTTAAGTAAACTATTGCCGTCTATCTGGGATAAGAGAAGGGCGTATAAAAAGGTAATCGATTTCTGACAGCATATGAAAGAAACTGACGAATACATTTGATTACGTCACCACTGAACTATTGCCGTCTATCTGGGATAAGAGAAGGGCGTATAAAAAGGTTATCTTTTTCTGACAGATTTTCTGCATATGAAAGAAACGAATATCGATTAATCGCGACTAAGAAAAACAGAATCGGTTATTTCGACTAGAGGAAAGTCTGAAATCGGTAATCTGCTATTCTGCTAAATGTAAAGTCGACAGAATAGGCAATCGCTAAAAAAACCTGAAAATCGGTTACGCACCCTATGCGTAATTTAGGTATGCATGTGTTATTTTTTTATTAGTTTTTATGTCAAATTAAACAGAGAAAACACATGCACGTATGGAAAATAGAAATGACAGCCACCTTCAACTTAGCCAAATACGTTTGATGGAAGAGAGCGGAATCCCTGAGCTGGAGGAACGCGAGGAGGGTGTGGCCCATGAACACCCACGTCACAGAGGTGACTACTATTGGCGAGCCAAGCCAATTAAGCCGATTCATTTTTAGCAGAAACACCACAAGCCCGAAATTATAAGCAGCTAAAAGCCGCGTCCGCCTCAGAGGACTTCACGGGAAACGTGCAAGTCGTCGATACTCCAACGATATCGAAAGATAGCTAGATCTTTTTAATACAAATACATGTACGTGCAGCTATCATTCAACGCCATACATTTAATGTGCTCTTAATTAATGAGCCAAGGATTCCCTTAGTCCCGAGTGCAAGATTCAAGCATGGCCGCAGTCAGGGACTGCCGCAGTCAATCACCAAAATTGGGGGAGGGGGTGTGGCTACTTAATTTCATGATGTGGTAACGCCAGTTGTCACGCAACTGAACACCGTGACAGTGAAAGCAGTACATGTAGGAACGAGAAATAAAAACACGGCATATTATTAATGATTTATACCGGGTGGGTGCGGGAGTGGGGTACTACTTCCGCCCCAGCGAGGGGGTATGGGCGAGCTCTGCAAACTTCTACATCGGGGTCTGGGGCGGAGCCCTACAAGCTCCGCAACTTTATCTTTTTTAAGTCATGAAACTCCTTTGATTTGGCTTTTTTACCTGATGATGACTGTGGGGCTAACTATTATGGAACGGTAGTACCAATCAGCGTCTTGGTTTACACTTTCTATTTAACGAGCGGCAAGAATGAGCTACCATCACAAATCAGGCGCCCAGAAAAGAAGGGAAAAGGCAATGCGTACTGAAGGGGTATGGAATGAACAAGACCTGCTTGAGATTGAAGAAGAGCCTGAAGAGGTGCCTTGATCCGAACCAGATATCGATGCTGCTGGATGCAGTGGATGGACCGAAGGACCGGAGACTCCTGATGCGGAGGCCTTAGTGGTAGTAGCTGGTGTTGATATTGGTATCTTTATTAAGGGAGAGATGCCCACGAGGGAAGAAGTAGAAGAAGCTCTTAGAAGATGTTCTAAAAGGCTTCCGCTACAGTTTCCTAATGATTCTTCCAACAGGGTGTTTCCAAATACTATTTTATGTTATAAACTGCCAAATGGAAAAGACGTTCATCGTGATTGGCTAGTCTGGAGCGAAAGCAAACAAGCATTATTTTGCTTTCCTTGTCGGCTCTTTACCCCGTCTTCCAATATGAATCACTCTTTACTAGCTTCATCTACTGGCTGTTCTAAGGATAACTAGTGGAAAAAGCTATACGACAGGATTCCAGAACATCAAGAAAGCATTAGTCATAAAAAAATTTATGTTGCTTGGAGGAATTTCCGAAAGGTTATTGGATGCAGCGCCACAATTTCATTGCAATTAAACAGAAGTATCGAGAACGAAACTGCAATATGGAAGGCACTGTTGCACAGAATTCTACAAGTTGTTTTGTTCCTTGGAGAAAGGGGCTTGGCATTCAGAGGTGATTCTCAAAGGACTGGGGACCCAAACAATGGTAATTTTCTGGGCATTCTTGAATTGATAGGTCAATATATGACAAAATCTTAGGAGATCATTTAAGCGAAGTATAAAGGAGTCGCAACAGTCTAATCGGCGCTTGCAAGTTCATTACTAGTCGGCCGAAATTCAAAACGAATTCATTGTTTGCTGTGCTACTCATGTGAAGCAAGCGATTTTAGCTCAATTAACTGCAACGAAATACTATTTCATTATAGTTTATGCTACTCCAGATTCCTCTCACGTTGAGCAAACGTCTTTAATTCATACTTCGGTATGTACTGCAAAGACAACGTTACTTACGAAGTTCAAGAGCGCTTTCTTGAATTTGTTGATTGTAAGCAAAAAAACTGGTAAATCTATAGCGGAATTAATAAACGAGACGCTCAGAAAGAATGGTATACATGTACCTCTGGCCGATTGTCGTGGGCAAGGTTACGACAACGGATCTAACATGAGTGGTTCATACAAGGGTTCTGCTGCAGAATGTTGTCCTGAAGTCATCACCTTTTTTGGTATAATCTAGCGATTATACACTCTGTTCAGCTGCAGCCCACAACGGTGGGAAATTTTGCAAAAACACATATAGGGTGCTCCTTGCACGGTATGTCCACGACACGTTGCATGGTCTGCTCGGATTGAGAGTGTTCGGCCTGTTATTGCCCATCTTTGAGTGCCTTAGAAAAACTAAACCTAACAGCTGAAATACTATCTGAAATCCACGGGATTAAATCGTATGTTGAATCATTTCAATGCATACTGATGGCATCCATATGGGTTAAGGTTTTGACAGCCATCGACTACACGGTGAGAAATAAATTTAAGTATTGCAAGCCAGAAGTGCACCTTTGGATGTTGAAATTGGAAACATATACAAAGTCTTATTGAAGATCTAAAGCAGCTGAGGAAACAGAGGGATGCAATTCTTCATGAATGTAGCAGAAAACACTGGTATAGAGCCGATGTTGCCTGAACGTAGACAAAGGAAGCGGAAGCGGTTTGCTGATGAAAGCCTGAGTGCGCAAGATGATTCTAATGTTAGCCAGGAAGACCATTTTCGGAACAACGTATTCTACGTGCTTCTGGACTGTGTAATTGGAAACATGACTAATCGCTCTGAATCAATACATGCACTGGAGTCCATGTTTGGTTTCCTATGGAAGTACTTGAATATGAATGAAAGTGAAGTGGAAGAAAACGCAAAGTTCTTTGTGGCTCAGCACGCTGGTGATGTTTCTTCCGAACTTGTTCAGGAGATAATGCATCTAAAAGCCATTCATACAAGTAACTTAGGGGAAAAACCTTTAAATCCCAATCAGCTGCTCAATGCGCTAGCAGAAACGTCATTGATGTTTATACTTCCCAACTGTTGCGTAGCTCTTCGCATTTCGTTGCCGGTTACAGTAGCTGAAGCAGAACGATCTTTTAGTGTTCTAAAAGGAATTAAAAACTATCTCCGATCAACTATGTGCCAGATGCGGTTGACTTTTTTTAGGAACATTGGCAGTTGGCGAAGCAACTATGGATTCTAATGAAATAATAGAAACCTTCGCAAACAAAAAAGCGCGCAAGGCTGCTGTCGGCACTCCCTTCAATTGATAATTTGTGCGTACTGTATGTTTATGTTTATGTTTATGTTTATGTTTTTTTTTAATTTGCTTTGTACATACACAAATGGCAAACAACACTAATGTATTATTAATTCATTAGGCTAGGGGCCCGAGAACAAATTTTGCCCCGGGCCCGGGCTGGCTCTTGGCGGTCCTGCCGGTGCGGGGGGGGGGGGGGGGGGGGGGGGGGGGGGCACAGATTATTCCCGCAGATGGCTACTTAATACTCATGAATGAATTTTAAGCAGCCATCTGTACGTGGTAATGCCAGTTATCCATGGTACAGCTACCACGCAATTGAACATCGTAACAGTAAGGGCAGTACATGTAGGAACGAGAAATAAAAACACGGCATATTATGAATGATTTATACCGGGAGTGGGGTACTACTTCCGCCCCAGCCAGGGGGTATGGGCGAGTTCTGCAAGCTCTCCCATCGGGGTCTGGAGCAGAGCCCCATAAGCTCTGCAAATGTATCATTTGAAGTCATGAAACCCCTTTGATTTGGCTGTTTTACCTGATGGTGACCAGTAGAGCCAACTATTTTGGAACGGTTGGAATTCTGGAGCACTAACTTTGGAACAGTGTCCCTGCTCAGTTATACCACTGATGTTTTGAAAAGGGTGGGACGATACATGCACACTCTTAATTCTCTGTCCATCTCATTGGCCCTCAGCAGTACTAGTCCCATACATGTTATGATGCCTACATACTGCTGAATACGAATAGAAGCATGCCCTCTTGGCAGACTTGCATGTTGCACAATTACAAACATAGAGCCCACTCCTTTTTGTTCCTCAACTCTTCGCATTGTGGAAACAAGACTTCTCACGTTCATTGCAGAAACACAAGCCCCAAAATTATAAGCAGCTAAAAGCCGCGTCTCTGTCACGCCGCCTCATAGGACTTCACTGGAAACGTGCTGGCTTTAGGACATTAGACATTATTCAAACACATCACTAGCTTGATCAACCATAAGTCGTCGATACTCCAACGATATCGAAAGATAGCTAGATCTTTTTAATACAAATACATGTATACGTGCAGCTATAATTGAACGCCGCATTTAATTAATGAGCTAAGGATTCCCTTTCTGAGTGCAAGATTCAAGCATGCGCGTAGCCAGAGATAATGTATACAATATCTCTGCCGCAGTCAATTACCGAAATAGGGGAGGGATTCAAAAGCATGGCCGTAGTCTAACACCCAAATTGGGGGGGGGGGGGGGGGGGGGGGGGGGGGGGCTAAATTGGGGGGGCACTAAATAATATTCATGAATGAATATTAAGTAGCCATCAGTGATAGCGCCAGTGATCACAATTGACAGTGAAAGCCGTACATACAGCAACGAGAAAAAAAAAAGAAAACACTGCATATCAATTATTAATCATTTATACCGGGTGGGTGCGGGAGTGGGCACCATTCCAAATCAATTGGTCCTACAGTAATCGATTATGAGCTTGATTTGATTGATTTGATTATTGACAAGACCTTTTCAGCTTATTGCATGGAACCGGGAGGAAGGTTTCCAAGTTTTAAAATATACTTACATTATTAGAGCAACTTTCTAACGTTCATACGTGGTAAGCTTCGTCCCCTCGCTTCCAAATTATGTCATCAGGCTACGTTGAAATATTACAGAGTGTGCAGATATGGCATCCGATGGAAGAGCATGGCTGTTGAAAAGAGCACCAAAGTGCCTGGGCAAGTTACTGGTTATCCCTGTATCCAAACTGGAGGAGCACACAGAAGCAATATAGGCTTCACATGAATGGTGAGAAAGAAATCACAAGTCAAAGCAACCATAGCACAGACCAAGCTGAGCCTGTTGCCATGTGGAATAAGAGGAGTACAACACAAAGCAGTCTTTAAAACACTGTCTGACATCACTATCAAACAGCTGCAAGGAATCAGCGGCCCAGACAGAGAGGGGCTGGCTTCTTACCAGGTGGACTAACCTGCAAATCAGTAATAATAGCGGTAGGACCCTTCTACATAGGTACCTATTTTGAACCGATTTGGACACTCCTACCTGAAGATGTGGCCGTTTTGAACCCTACGGGGTATCGGGCCTTGAAACGTCGGTACCCCGCATGTGTAAGACACCAAAATGGATTTTCATGCACATATAGTAATGGTGTGGTATGTTGTGTTAAAAATAGGAACCTGATAGCGTTAATATTTCGGAAGATATATCGATTTAAATTTTATGTTATAAAATAAAATCCATAAAACCCCATTTTCGCATAGAACGTTCCATCTTATGAGATACTCAATTATTGATATTATTATGAGATATTCAATTATTGATATCTTTATGAGATATTCAATTGTTGATATCTTATGAGATATTCAATTATTGATATCTATTCATGTGCACATGACAATAAAAACATTACAAGTTGACAACAAACACACAAACGCGCACAGACACACAAAACAACTACGTGAACTGCTCATTTTCATGTTGGGGTCTTTGGGGATAGGAGCAGACCAGGATTGATCGAGCGAGAGTTAGCTCTAACCAATAAGCCGCTGAGGCGGACATATACATGTAGCTCTGCTACTACCTTGGATTTGGGGGTGTTACCATGAATGGCTAACCGAGTAGCCGCGTGTGAGAAGGCCCTCAATGCCTCTGGTTCTCAGGCCCCATAGCTCTCCACTGCCAACAATATATATCACCAGCCCAACTAAAAACCCTTGGGATCATTTTCGGTATGTTTTCTGTGCTCTGCTGCCTTTGTTAAAACACCCTGGTACATGACCGCTTCCAACATAAATTAGGCAGGGATGCATCACTAACATCAAAGGCAGCTGAAGTCTTACAATCCCAATTGGTAACAAAGCCGATGTCTGCTGGTCATGTCCTGGAATTATCTTGTCCCCATCCACAGCCAACTTCTAGATGTGCAGATAAACCAGCTCGCTGAAAGGTGCTGCATACCACATTGTGAAGAGTGTTGTGTCTGGTTGTTATATCACCTCCTCTCTTGCATGTGACACAGTGGTAACCCAGAGGGTCATGTGCACTGTTGGGGCATAGAGGACAAACCATTGGATTTCCATCCAAAATTAAGGAGGTATTGACTCCCAACCACCATTTCACTGCTTTTTGTAATTTAAAAAAAAAACTCAAATCCCACACTGATGCATGGGGCGATGATGCAGACAGCAGTCTGGCCTTTATCAGCAAGAGAACAACTATTTCGAGAGTGTTGAACTGTATGTATCTCTTCTATTGCATCAGATAGTTTCTTTTGTGAGGGAGTACAGCCGTCCAAGTTGCTAATTGACAGGGAATCTGAAAGCGGAACACAGGTGTTGTAGTGAGTAATGGCATTTTCCAAATGTGGTGTGGAAATCAGATCATCACAACCACACTAGGCTGCTGTATAGGCGGCTGATGAATGAAGAGCCAATGAGCACAGACCAAATCCCTAAACTCAACTGAACTTGAGTCAGGGACATCAACACCAGTACAATGAGCAAAAGAATGACTAACATCTGTGTCAAAGTTCTCCATAGAGCCATAAATGAGGTATGGAGGAATTGTCCTGGAAGTATGGGCAAGTTTGTAGAAGCTGGAACAAAGATGCAGCAGGTCAAGTTCAACTTGGGGATCTACGCTACCAAAATGGTTGACAATAGAGTTAGGGCTGCAATTCTCTGGAGGTCGTGACACCCGCATGGTATGAGCAAGAGTGGCTGTGGCATTTTGGTAATTGCAATTGGATTGGATTGTGTCGAAGTGCCTTTTACAAAAGGCAGAAAAGATTAAAGTGGATTGGTCGCATGACACATCACACATCAGGATTCATATTGAGCATGTATACATAATAGAGCGTTTGAAGAAATATATACTACTGTAATGATGCCATGAATAAAGCTTCAAGAACTTTGTATTGATAACGTCGTTACATTATGCCACACTTGGACAAGAATTTAAAAACGCCATAGCCATAGATCATGTCTTTAAACCTCTCTGCAGCATATGAGAGCACCTTTAAATTTTTTACATATATAATGCAAACAACACGTAATGGTCTTTATCCTAAAAACCTTGATCTTTCCAAGCATCATCAGTATAATGGTGTACTGTTTTAAAGTGAAAGCCCTATTCTGTACTTTAGGAATGATATATGATGTTGTGTGAGGTCAGCTAGTATGACCCACCTTAATAGTTGCAAGAGCTTGCACAAGATGGGAAATGTGCATGAATGTGGGTGAACATTTAAATTCACCAATAAACTATACGCAACTGAAGAGCATGCATTTAAACCTTTAAAAGATGTATTGCATCCTAACTGCATACGCCAATAGCATCAATTAGTTTCTTCAATAGTCCGAAGCATTTTATGCATGCACCATGAACATGGAGGAACATTGGCTGACAAGTAGATAACAGTGCATGACTGACACAAAGTACAATGCATGGAGTCATGATAACTCCGCATTGAAATCAGCTTAGCACTCATAAAGTACATGCATGTAATTAAGAAGGTGCATGCATTGAAATGGAAGTTTAATCGTCATGGCAGGGCGTGTAACAGCATGCAGTGCAATCATTGGTATTGGAAGCACACTGTGGCTGCTACGTCCTAGTCTGATCACCCCTCTGTTTTCTCCACGTCACTCTGAACAGCACCACATGTATTCTATATCGGAAGTTTCGTTAGAAACTTCCATATAGGATTTGACCACGACCATGAATGTCATTAAAAAAACGCGACCCGTCTGTAACAACACTCCCGACGATCGGATCGTGCAGCGTGTTTTAGCAATCGATCTAGAAGTCAAAAAGGAGTACTTTCGTTCTTGTTTCATGTCGCAGAACCGCGTGGTTGCAGAGAACAAGAGTGTGCTGCCCGTTCTCGTTCCCAGTCTCGGAATTCGTCTCCTCCTCCTCCTCCTCCTTCTTGGCAACGCATAACTCGGGTCAGGAACACTTTTAAGCGATGAAAATCTTCAGAATCGGCCGCAGGACTCGCTTTTATATAAATATAGTAGTTGTTATACTTTGATACACAATCGAATATCAGCCTATGTCTTGTATAATTAGATCATTTCGTAATTACGGTCTAAAGATAAACGGCATGTGTATAAATAGCATAACAATTAGAGAAAAGCTCTTTGGTGATTCAATCGTCGTTTGGTGTACCTCATGCCCTCCACTTTCATTCCACAAATATCTACTGCTGCAGTCTGTAATGATATATATGTACTGAATTTCTACATGTTCACGCTTTTTTAATGCACATCAAGCCTACAAATACGAATTTCAAGCTAATTACGCACACACAATAAACACTGTTACTTCATATGTTTATGCAAACTAATTGCAGTTCCATATGCAGAGTTGGCCTCTATCTTAATTGATGTGGTTTTCTTCTGATCAGTTTCAATCATCTCGTACGTTGATGGTTCCAGGGCAGGGTGAGGAAGAGTAACTTTAACTTCGGACCTCGTTTTCATCATGCAACCAATACACGTGGCCAGCGACACTCCAAGAGAGAAGAACACAACAAAAGAGATGACAATGGTTATTCCAATAGTAGTATAAGTGTCGATGGAGGCCATGTCTGCTGCAGAGAAACATATCATTTTATTGAACACAGATTACAGACATATAGATGAGGCATGCAGAATTATTTGCAATGGTAAATGATCTTGACATCAACATGACTATAATATTTATGTTGCTAACAACTATTTGCAATCAATCTGATTTGTTGCATAGAATGACACGTCAATTTGATCTTCAACACACAGAGATAAATAAAAAAACTTGTAAATCAGAAAGACTATAATATTTGTATATACCATTCTGTTCCCATGACTTCGCTATGTATCTTATCATTGGCACACCACCAAAAATATACACTTAACATGCACAATTAGATATGAATGCCGAAAGGAGTCAATGATGGGTCTGTAGGAATGTTTGTGACAGCTACGGTTTAGTGTCAGTACATCCATGCATGTTGTGTGAGCTCATCTCTATAGCTGTGCATTCATCTGCAAATGTGTGTCAAACACACCACATTAACTGAAGGTGTTCATGTTGTTGAAGTAAAAGTTGTGCTGATTGTTTGATTTAGTACCAATTCAATGCTCTCGTGGGCATATCAATATCTGAATCAGAAGAATAAAATACATGCAAAATATTTTCGTGTGTGCTTTTTTAAGGGCTTCAGAGGAGAAATATATTTCTAATTCTTCAACCTCAATACATTGCTTGCATACTGTAATGCTACGTTCAGGTGTCAGGTGGTAATACACTTACATGTAGTGGGAGGGGTGATGGAGGGAAGGCGTGTCGCAAAACTGAAGTACATCTTTGAATTTCCAACCACTGGACCAGTGCAGCGTGTAGAGTTAGTATTGGTAGCTGCTGCCTTGCAGTAGTACATCTGACCACTGGTGAGGCCTTGTAGGGAGACAGTCACCTCTGTGTCTCTGGTAGTAGAGATGTTGTACACACTTGAGTCAGGAGGAACAGAGGGTTCAGTGCTGCAGCACACCATACAGTAGAAGGACTGGTTACTCAGGAACGAACAAGCAACCAAGTTACTGTCACTGAATGATATATTTTTATAGACAAAATTGTTGGGATCTGCAAAAAATTAATGAATCAATATACATATATAAACCTATCAGTGTGCACCAGTGCAGGTATCTATGTGTGTGTGTGTATGTGTGGAGTATGTATGACGTGTAAGTGTTCCACGAAGTGTGTGCGTGGTGTGTGTGTGTGTGTGCGTGGTGTGTGTGTGTAAGTTATTTCAAACAATCTTCAATTTCCCACAGCAAGTTATTGCATACAATCAGAGAATGTTACATTCAATTCAGTTTGGTGAACTTTATAATGATGAAGCTATGAACTAGTAGGGGAGGGGGGGGGGGGGGGGGAGGGGTACCGCATATTTCGGCTAAATAGCTATCTACAATCGCACACGTTTGGAATTAATTTGGTACGGGCGTATAATATACTGGCTGCAGCTATTACATGCGCACATATAACTGTCATATTTATATAGTACAAAGATTTTTCTTTTTTCATTATTGCGTTCAGCAATAAATGTACTTTCAAGGTTCAAAGTTACCATCAGCAAATATAGCGCCATCTTTGACTCAGCCATTGACTTTGAGTGCTCTGCCAGCAGCTGTGGGCTCAGTGCTGTCAAGTGGATTATTGTTATCCTTTTATTTCTTTAAATTAATTTCTATTTTATTCTGTACAATTGAGTGTATTGAAAACACAGCTACAGTGGTACCCCAATTATGCCGAATTTCTCACCTCGCTTATGCAGAAAACAACGAATATTCTTCTGTACTAAGCAAACTTGTTAGGGGAGACTAAACAAACCGTTGGGTAGACCCTTTACTACATGTACTTCATTATGCATGTGAGTAGTGTTTCAACAACCCTTCACTGCCTAACCTGCGTAATCCGCCCCTTTTCTAATATTTTTGAGGAAGCAGAGCACTTGTTCTACTTCCTGATAGCCATAATCGCAAAATTGGTGATGAAATCAGTTTATCTTTTAGTTCCTTACTACCTGAAAAGTCACTTTTATCATCACATTCAGAGCAGTGAGATATTGAATTACTTACATTTAACGCCGCATGTACACTACCTTCAACATCGTCACAATTTTGCAGTCTGAATGCGAAGGAAATATAGGGTAATGTGAGGAGTGGTCGGCAATAGGGAGTGTTCGGCAACCACACTTTCAACCCAATACAGAGCCTCAAAGAAGACATTTCAATATTTTAAAACAGGATAAAATCATCCTCTGGGTTGTCTTAGGACGCAGTGAGTATAGTTTAAAGCAACTACGTTCCCTTTAAATAATAACACATGGATGCAGAACACTACCCATACGCTATCGCGCATGCCGATCACTACCTAATCTACCCTACACTCCAGCTCTGAAAATGTATAATTGTCGCCTCAGCACTGTGAGGATGTGGCAAAATGCCCGCATGACTTTACGTTATTCACATCCAATTATATAAGTTTAACATATATAGGATTAGATTGCAATGTCAATATGTAGTTAGTTATATCAAACATTTTATTATTAATCAGTATAGATATACAAACTTCACGATAATTGATTACATTTATCGACGAGTTTATTGCAAGTGCGGGCGATCGTGGTATACGTGGAAGGTGTCATCATGTTTACAACGCTATCTGGACCCCTGTGATTGGAGAACGTCTAAAGCTATGCAGGGAGCCTGGAAACGTACACGATCGCCGTGCCGTCTGCATCAAGAAGGGCGGTGCAATTGTTGGTTTGTACCACGGGAACTAACAGCGATCACGATGGCACTATCAGCTGCAGGGTGAGAGGGAGACCACAAAAAAAAAAAGAATAGGATTAGAAGTTCTTTGTAACTACGTATTACATGTATCCGGAAAGAAGAAACTGTTACAAAAGCACACTGCGTATATCCAAAGGTGATTATGCAATAAACGTGTGTGTTGTTCAGTGCTATATACTTGCATGTATAGCTGTGTGATGATACACACATTGTTAGTTACATTAATGGATGAACATTGCTGATATGACCATGCAAATTGCACCAGCACATTAAAAATGATTCAGAAGGGAAACTAATCTAGCCGGAACAGAAATTTCTCTATATATGTGCTGTTTGACAGCTGAATTCGAACGCTTTGGCTGAACTTACGCCAACGAATTCGAAACGTACAACAAAAAAGGTCTCCACTACATTCTCATCCCCGCCTGATATACTCAATCGGTTTTCATGATTAGTTTCACTATTGTGCAGCGAGAGAATGCATGAAATTACTTGCAAGCGTGGAAACTAATAAAACAATTGCGCATGCTTATGTGGTTTCGATAGAGTGTTTTAGCAAGAACAAAATCCTGTTTTTATTAAACACTTGTCTAGTCTGGCACTTGCGCTGCATCAATCCAAATAAGCGTGGGCATTTTATCGTGAAGCCACACTCGTTTTTCTTGTTGGGTTCGGTACACTTATGCATGCCGTTTTACCATTACCTGGTATTATATGTTCTCGTGAGCAGATAATTATGATAAGACTTGTGCATGTGAGCAGAAGTCTCGTGAGTGGACGATATACAATATGATGACGCATGCGCGCAAAGGTAACCTAAATTATGAATGGTTGAAATTAAATAATGTGTCTTGAATTTATGTTCTTTTCATGACACATATTATAATCAGACCGGTTTTTAGTAAATATGAAACCTGTTTGGTAGGATAAATTAGTTACTTAATTGATTTGAATTAAGTTTTGATACACAAATAAAAAACAGTCTAAATTATAATGGTGAAGTCAGAATACTTGCAAATCATTATTGTGACCTTCTTACATATTCACCATGTCCTCCATTTCTGGCCATGTACCAGCTGCACCCACTAAAGATAGCATGAATGTTACTGCAAGAGAAACTTTCAACGTGTCTAGCGTATCGTACTCTACTCAAGTTCATACTAACGGTTGTCTGCATGTTATACTGCCTGTACAGCTGCTGCTTCGAACATAAATTCTCCTTACACGCTAGGAAATAGAACTTGCAACGCAGGAATGCAACTCGTTACTCGTATTCAAAATATATTTTATCGCACACTCACAATTAAGAGCTTTTTCAACTTTATTTTGAGAGATGCAGGAATTATTTTTACCATTCTCCTCGAGATGGCTTCCATTGCTTGAGCCTAATTAGTGCACGCTTGTGCTCCATATCGTCTTCTTCTTTTGTAGCCTTAGCCACCTTCATCCCCATCTCCACTTCCCCCATAGATATTTTATTAGGACGTTCCTCTTCCTCTCCTCCTCGCCCAAATATTTTTCTATATAACAACTTATCGCTACCGTCCTCCACCTCGGGTAGCACAGCGGTTCATATCTATGTACGCCATCTCAATTGCATATTCGCTACTATATAAGTATTCAACTGAGTACATACATACCTTAAAATGGCACGAGCATCTACTCCCGAAAATATGAACGAGGAATTTGAAAGTAGCAGGGAGTCAGATTCTGAATCATGCTCAAGCAATCCTAAGCCTGAGCGCACACCTGAGCATAACCCTGAGGAGCACCACAAGCCTGAACCCGTTAAGTGGACGTTGAAAGTACTAAAGCAAGAGGCCAAAGAGAAAGGCATAAAGAAGTACTCGAAAATGAACAAGGAGGCTAACGAGACTGCTCTAGGTTACCACCCCCGCCCTGCCAAGCATGAAGTTCACCAAGTTCATCACGAAGTTCACTTCCTCTCTCTCCATCACACCTCTCTCTCCATCACCTCCCTCTCTCCATCACCTCCCTCTCTCCATCACCTCCCTCTCTCCATCACCTCCCTCTCTCCATCACCTCCCTCTCTCCATCACCTCCCTCTCTCCATCACCTCCCTCTCTCTCACTTCCCCCTCTCCATCACACTTCCCCCCCTCTCTCCATCACTTCCCCCTCTCTCCATCACCTTCCTCTTCTCCATCACTTCCCCGTCTACATCACCTCCCTCTCTCCATCACCTCCCCTCACTCCATCACCTCCCTCTCTCTCCCACCTCCCTTCTCCCTCACCTCCCCTCTCTCTCCATCACCTCCCTCTCTCCCTCACCTCCCCTCTCTCTCCATCACCTCCCTCTCTCTCCATCACCTCCAACTCTCCCTCACCTCCCCTCTCTCTCTCATCACCTCCCTCTCTCTACATCACCTCCCTCTCTCCATCACCTCCCTCTCTCTACATCACCTCCCTCTCTCCATCACCTCCCTCTCTCTCCATCACCTCCTTCTCTCTCTCCATCACTTCCCTCTCCATCACCTCCCTCTCTCCATCACCTCCCTCTCTCTCCATCACCTCCCTCTCTCTCCATCACCTCCCTCTCTCTCCAACACCTCCCGCTCTCTCTCTCCATCACTCCTCTCTCTCTTCATCACCACCCTCTCTCTCCCATCACCTCCCTGTCTCTATCACCTCACCCCCCTTCTCTCTATCACCTCCCTCTCTCCATCACTTTCCTCTCTCCATCACCTCCCTCTCTCCATCACCTCCCTCTCTTTATCACCTCCCTCTCTCCATCACCCCCTCTCTCCATCACCTCCCTCTCCCATCACTTCCCCCTCTCTCCATCACTTCCCCCTCTCTCCATCCTTCCCCTCTCTCCATCACCTCCCTCTCTCCATCACTTCCCCGTCTACATCACCTCCCTCTCTCCATCACCTCCCCTCACTCCATCACCTCCCTCTCTCTATCACCTCCCTCTCTCCCTCACCTCCCCTCTCTCTCCATCACCTCCCACCTCCCTCTCCCTCCCTCACCCTCCTCTCTCTCCATCCCTCCCTCTCTCCATCACCTCCCTTCTCTCCATCACCTCCCTCTCTCCATCACCTCCCCCTCTCTCCATCACCTCCCTCTCTTCATCACCTCCCTCTCTCTCCATCACCTCCCCCTCTCTCCATCTCCTCACTCTCTCTCCATCACCTCCCTCTCTCCACTTCCTTACCAGATGGTTAGACACACCAGACGACGGAATTGAACGCGGACATCCCTACACAGTTCGGTATTGCCAAGTATGATTTCAACGGACACACCCTTAAGGAACTCTCGTTAAAAAAGGTGTGCAGATGGTTATGGAAAGTGATGCATTTGTGTGGGTGTGATGAGGTGTGGTAGATTTGAGATGCCTTTGTCCAATATACCACACACACCTGCACACACACACATTACATACAGGGTGTCCATGAATCAATAGGACAGGTTTAAATATTTATAGCTTGATATAGAAGTCAGTTCATATTTAGCTTTTAGATGGCTCTCATTAAGCAAATAGTGCACAATAATTTTAATAACTACTTTTAATTAGCTTGCAGTCAATTTCTCTGGTTTGGATTCATTAACTTTCAACTTACAATATTGAATAGTGAATTATTTGGTATGCACAAGAAATTAATTAACTTCAATAATATTAAACTACAGAAGAAATTAATTAACTTCAACATTAACAAGGAAATACATACATACATACCCTGACACACTGAGACACACTAGCTATGAAAGTTATGATGAGGAAATATCCCCCTCCTGAAGGGAACATCCACATCGTAAGAGGAGGGCTCGGGCATTGGCTCGCACAAGAGTCAAATTAAGGCGGCCATACAGGCTGCAGACAACCTTGGACTTGGGGGAGTTGGTCCTTGTGGCAAGGTATGATGCGAGCCGTGAAAAAGCTTGCACCGCTTCGGCCACAAGGGGAATACACGTCCACCCCAACTCGGAACACTTGGCATCATTGGCAGAGTGCTTCCTTAGCTCAGCGGCAACCGCTGCTGACCCTGCTGTGCGACCCGCTTCAAAGATAAAGGTAGGGTATAAATTACTAAGTCACTTGATTGTGTGAGGGTAATCAAGTTTGATGTGTTGATTTGAATTTTTTTGTAACAATAATATAGCATTGAAATCATTGATAAAAGTATAATAATACAGGTCAGCCGCACATTATTATTTGTTCATGTTGATCAACATTATTGTTGTTGACTTTAGTTACTTCGTATTAAAGTTGCTTAACCTTTATGCTTGTACCATTATTATGGTTAAGCCAGTGCAATGTCAGCTGTTGAAAAATTTATCCCATGTAATATTTGGTCTTCCTTTTTCTGATTAGCCATTGGACAGTTTGTGTCAACTGTGAGTATTGTACTTTGTGAATAGGATTTAATACACCTCAATACTGAAAAAGACCTTTCTGCTTCACAGCTAGACACAGGTATAGTGCAGGCAATAATTAATAGTACTCGTATGTTGGGGAAAACATCTTCATCAGCTGCATGGATACAATGTGCCAGATCTGCAGGAATGATGTTATCAAGGGATTCAGATTTTAGTTTCCAAAAACGTTGCCACTGTTTTAATTCAGATAGAAGTGATGAAGCACTAGGTAAATCATGTTCCCAAAACAACAAACATTTTGCAAGATCTTGTAAATCACTGTGATAAATTATTAATGTTGGAACGAGATAAAATAAGTGACTACCAACCATACTGTCACAATGAAACTATTGTTTAGTTCTTGCAATTGTTCCATGTGATCCAAGAATGGAATTGCCACATAAATTCTGTAATAAACTTCAGGATCTGGATTTTTTGGACCTGCATTAGCCCTGTGTTGTTGTCTTCCAGATAGACGTGGAACTGTAAGTACTATGCCTAACTCACTACCAATTCTGCTAGCATCCATAAACCAATCATGAAAATCTTTGTCAATGCTCTCTCTGAAAATTGCAATATCACTGATGACACTGTGTATCAAGTTATAGGCATGCACAATATCCTCATCTTGCGTCTTACCCATATCTGCATGTGTCAAAAAAGATAAATAACTGAAGTATAAAAAAGATACTCTAGGCCCGTAGCGAGGTATTAGAGGTAAGGGGTGTGGCAATGGGAGGTAAGAGGTGTGACAATGGGAGGTAAGGGGTGTGGCAATGGGAGGTAAGGGGTGTGGCAATGGGAGGTAAGGGGTGTGGCAATGGGAGGTAAGGGGTTTGGCAATGGGAGGTAAGAGGTGGACATTCAGCTGGACAAATCCACACATAACCAGTGGTTGGCCTATAGCTAAATGGAGACAGTATTTTGTGTCCTGGAAAGGCAGGCTTGAATTCATGGGTTATTTTAACATTTGTGACAAGGCACAGCTCTGGCAGACAGAAGTGTATTTGTATCTACACACTAAATCCCTTCCTCCGTCATCCATTTGCAGCCACCAGAGATCATATATTAGATCTCTGCAGCCACCACCTGCTAAAATGGCGAATTCTTTGTATAATTTTGAGGCCAAGACTCCAAAGTAAGCTGCAAAGATGTGATTGGTGTTGCATATGGTGTTGCTTAGCAGCAACGGTGTTTATGTATCATTTAGAAAGAGTGTGCTGTATTCCCTCTCTCGTTACGCAGCCATGGGTGGATTACATCATCGCTAAGCGTAAGTAAGGTCTGGTGAACTGCTGTACTCAATTCTGTCCAGGGTCACCAGAATTTTGGGGAACCAATCAGATTAGAGTTATGCAATAATGGAATTATCATCGAGAGATTAATTTGGAATTCATAACAGTATGTGGTGACATACTTGTAACAGTCTTCTAAGGCACATGGGCTGACTTGCCAGCTTCTACAGTGGGGTTACAATGCCCCGTGTGTGTGTGCGTGTTTACGTCTGTGTGCATGCATGCATGTGTGTGCATGTGTGTGCATGTGTGTGTGCGTGTGTGTGACATTGTGTGCGTACGTGTGTGTGCTAGTGTGTGTGCGTGTGTCTGGGTGCATGTGTGACATGCATGTATACACACACAGACACACACAGGGCAATGTAACTCCACCGTGGCAAGTTGGCCCATGTGCCTTAGACTGTCTATATCACACCACCTTTGGTTCACCAACATTTTGGTGACCTGAGTACTGAAGTTCATCAGACCCTACTTACGTGTAGGGGTGATGTAATCCACCCGTGACTGCATGACATTGGGTCTGGGTACGAGACGAAGGCATGTCAGGAAAGAAGTGGGTGTGGTGAAGATGTAGTGCGTCAGTTGCGTCAGTGGTATTGACAACATAAAGGGTTAATATCACAAGTACTGCATGCATGAGGTTAGGACCACTAGAAGTTATTAGTATGGTTAGTAATTTTTTGTAATTCAATTGGTTGACACAAAAAGAACAGTCCATCCTGTCCATCCATGTCCTGAGTATATCTAGTGATGTCATATGAGTGAGCTGAGTGTGCAGAGTGTTTGGAAGCCATATCATGCACTGCTTCCCTCCCCTACATGAAGGCTGTAAGATAGCAGCAACTCTGGTGGCACAGAAACTGTTGGTAACAAATTACTGGTTAACGGCCATCTACATGATATCGTGCATGGAGTACATGCTATATGGCCAGGCTGGAGGAGTCTTCCACAAATTGGTGTGTGTAGTAGTTATTAGTATGATTTAGTAACATAAATTATTAACATAGGTTAATAATAGAAGAAATTAACATTTGAATGCATTTTGCAGTCAGGATTATTCGATGTTCTCAAAATGACACAGGCAGAGATGATGGCTTGGATAGTTCCACTAGCCAGTGGTTTATCATGAATCAAATGAACCAGATGCTACACCATCACCATAGCAACATACATGTATTGGTGTAGTACTTTATTCCTGTCAGTATATTGTCTAACGTATGCATTCACACAATCTACACAGCTGTCCACAACATCCACAAAACAGCCTGGAGGCCACACCTCCACAATGACCTCCCAACACATGCCCCTCCTCCCACACCCAATGCACAAAGCTGCCACCCAGACTCATATGACTCCCACAATGACAACTGCTTCCCAACACATCACACACAACTGTATCCTCTCACACTCACTCCACCATGAACACACTCCACATAGAAATATGTGCAAAATCAAGATAAAATGAAGATTTTCAGCAGTAGTTGCTGATTCATGTGTGAATATCTTTATGGCAATCCCACTATCACATGATATCCTTACACTCACAATAGTTTCCCTGTAATCACACAACTGCATGTCAACACAACTCCAGATAATGCACACCACCACACTCCTGCCTCCCTCCTGCGACTGCCCTCCACACACACAACATGCACAACAACCATCTCTCACCTCTCCCACACTCACAGACTTGATTGTAATAATCAACACAACAGATAGTTATGGTCAGGATGCATGTATAATTTCATTTGGCATTCAAAGAGTTAAACGGAATAGCTAATGTCACTGCTACTTACACTGGGATCAGAGGACACACAACACATCCCTCTCACTGGGACCAGAGGACACACAACACATCCCTCACACTGGGACCAGAGGACACACAACACATCCCTTACACTGGGATCAGAGGACACGCAACACATCCCTCACACTGGGACCAGAGGACACACAACACACCCCTTACACTGGGACCAGAGGACACACAACACATCCCTTACACTGGGACCAGAGGACACACAACACATCCCTCACACTGGGACCAGAGGACACACAACACATCCCTCACACTAGGACCAGAGGACACATAACACATCCATTACACTGGGACCTGAGGACACACAACACATCCCTCACACAGAGACCAGAGGACACACAACACATCCCTCACACTGGGACCAGAGGACACACAACACATCCCTTACACTGGGACCAGAGGACACACAACACATCCCTCACACTAGGACCAGAGGACACATAACACATCCCTCACACTAGGACCAGAGGACACATAACACATCCATTACATTGGGACCAGAGGACACACAACACATCCCTCACACTGGGACCAGAGGACACACAACACATCCCTCACACTAGGACCAGAGGACACACAACACATCCCTCACACTGGGACCAGAGGACACACAACACATCCCTTACACTGGGACCAGAGGACACACAACACATCCCTCACACTGGGACCAGAGGACACACAACACATCCCTCACACTAGGACCAGAGGACACACAACACATCCCTTACACTGGGATCAGAGGACACACAACACATCCCTCACACTGGGACCAGAGGACACATAACACATCCATTACACTGGGACCTGAGGACACACAACACATCCCTCACACAGAGACCAGAGGACACACAACACATCCCTCACACTGGGACCAGAGGACACGCAACACACCCCTTACACTGGGACCAGAGGACACACAACACATCCCTTACACTGGGACCAGAGGACACACAACACATCCCTCACACTGGGACCAGAGGACACACAACACATCCCTCACACTAGGACCAGAGGACACATAACACATCCATTACACTGGGACCTGAGGACACACAACACATCCCTCACACAGAGACCAGAGGACACACAACACATCCCTCACACTGGGACCAGAGGACACACAACACATCCCTTACACTGGGATCAGAGGACACACAACACATCCCTTACACTGGGACCAGAGGACACACAACACATCCCTCACACTAGGACCAGAGGACACACAACACATCCCTCACACTGGGACCAGAGGACACATAACACATCCATTACACTGGGACCTGAGGACACACAACACATCCCTCACACAGAGACCAGAGGACACACAACACATCCCTCACACTGGGACCAGAGGACACACAACACATCCCTCACACTGGGACCAGAGGACACACAACACATCCCTTACACTGGGACCAGAGGACACACAACACATCCCTCACACTGGGACCAGAGGACACACAACACATCCCTCACACTGGGACCAGAGGACACACAACACATCCCTCACACTGGGACCAGAGGACACATAACACATCCATTACACTGGGACCTGAGGACACACAACACATCCCTCACACAGAGACCAGAGGACACACAACACATCCCTCACAACTTTTTAATTAGATACTTCTTTTGGCTGCTGCAGTGTCTCGTTACACTTGGCGTAGTCGGCAGGATGGTCGAACAAGAAGGCGGAGCGGAAATTCCGAACCCGAGGGTTCTGGCTCAGACCAAAACCAACCGACCGCTGGTTTCTCCCGACACCTACTCTGGCGACAGAAATTGGACCGATTGGGTTGAGCACTTTGAGGCCGCGGCTTTGGTTAATGGCTGGGACGAACCGACGAAACTACTCTGGCTACCCGTTCGGCTAACCGGTAAGGCTCAAACCGCTTGGAGGAGGTTGGCGCCAGAGGCGAAACAAGACTTCCAAGCAGCGAAGGACGCTTTACAGAAGCGCTTTGAGCCTGAAAGTAAGCGTCAGCTGTATGTTGTCGAATTTCAGACCAGGAAAAGGCGACCGGACGAACAGTGGAGTGATTTCGGGGATGAGTTGCGCATTCTCGCAGACAAAGCGTTTCCCGCAATTGACGAAAAGGCTAAGGATTTGCTGTCTCTCGAGAGATATCTCAGTGAGTTGGATAATCCTAAGGTTGCTTTTGCTGTCCGACAGAGACAACCGAAGACTCTGGACGACGCGGTTTCGTGCACGATGGAAATGGAGTCGTATCTCCATCAAGAGACCAAAGGCTCCAAAATATCCGTCGTCAGTGATGTCCCCGTCGAAGAACGGGAAACCTTTATGGCCATGATCCACTCATTGTCAGAAAGGATGGGAAAACTAGAGACGTCTGAACGGCCAGCACAAGCACGCGAGGGTAGAAGGAAACCCGAGACGTATAATTCCTCCCGAGAACCAGCAGCCTCCAAGGATACGATCATCTGCTTAAAGTGTGGCAAGGAAGGACACTTTGCCAGGGGCTGCGCGGCTGGCTGGCAGAAGCGGAAGCAGGAAAACTAGATACCCTCTATACTAAGGACCAAGCATATGGGGGTAAGGAAACAATGGTCCATGTAAACAAAAGTTTGTATAGTTTAGCTGTTAATCCTGCTATGTTGAAGTTCATTGTAGCTATTGTTAAGGGTTCACCTGTAGAATTCATGTTAGACACAGGTGCAGCAGTAAGTCTTGTAAGAAAAGATGTCTGGGACAGACTTGGAGGTGCAAGCAGATTTGGACTGTCACTGTGGAGAGGGAGGAACCTTGTTGGTGTAGAGGGTAGCACTGTTCCTGTGTGTGGAGTGACTACTCTTGATTTCCATTTGGCAGATCAGGCATTTTCTCTTGACCTTGTAGTCATTGACTCCCTCAAGGTGGAATCTATCCTGGGGCTGTACTTTCTAGAGAAACACCATGGCATCATTGACCTATCCAAGATGTTGTTGCAGCTCGAAGGAGTTTCCATCCAGTTACAGCACCATGCTGACAGTAGCAACAGTAGTGACATGTTGGCCAATGAGGTGAGTGTTAGTCTTATAGAGACTGTCAAGATACCAGCCTATAGTGAGATTCAAACCATGGCTTACACATCTTCCACATGCAAAGGGGTATGGTTAGTGGAGGGTAGCAGACCAGACATACCTATAATTGTTGCAGGAGCCGTGGTTACACCTTCAATACGAGAGCCTTTAGGTAGCATTCCTGTTCTGATGTGTAATCCTTTGCCAACTGAGACTGTCGTTCATAAGGGTACAAGAATAGCCAGAGCCACCAGGTTGCAGGACGAATTGTTGTTGGCACCTGTAACAGATGCAATGAGCCAAGAAAAGAAGATACCAAAAGTTTCTGAAAGTAAGTCGAAATTATTGTGGGAGATGGTACAAAACTGTGCAGCTGATCTGAGTAAGGAAGAAATGGAGATGTTGTACCACGTGTTGATGGCATATGCAGATGTCTTTGCTGAGTCGAACGATGAACTGGGGCGTACTAACATGGTTAAGCAGTCAGTTGATACTGGCAATAATCCTCCAATCCGTCAGCAGTTTAGGAGAATGCCACCCTTTCGAAGAGAACAGGCCCGCAAGCTAATTGAAGATATGCTCAAGCGTGAAATTGTGCAGCCCTCTTCAAGCCCCTGGGCATCCCCGGTGGTCATAGCCACGAAGGATGGCTCCTTACGTTTTTGCGTGGATTATCGCAAGTTAAATTCTATCACTCGTAAGGATGCTTATCCCCTCCCAACAATAGATGACTCACTGGACGCTTTGAATGGGTCTAAGTGGTTTTCAACTCTCGACCTTATTTGTGGTTACTGGCAGGTGGAGATTGTAGGTAAGTGTTTTCAGCAGCACTTATCCAATTTGGAATTGGTGCTGGATAGATTAAGGCAAGCAGGTTTGCGGTTGAAAACTTCCAAATGTCATCTCTTTCGTGAAGAAGTAACATTTCTAGGGCACAGAATATCAAGACAGGGTATTAGTACTGACCCCAAAAAGGTTTCTGCAGTTCAGAACTGGAAGACGCCTAATTCAATACAAGATGTCAGACAGTTCCTTGGTCTTGTGGGATACTACAGGAAGTACATCCCCCATTTTGCTGCCATTGCCAGACCGTTACACCAACTTACCGAGCGAGGTCGTGAGTTTCAATGGACACATGAGTGTATCCATGCATTTGATGAACTCAAATCGCGACTATTGTCTGCCCCCATGCTATCCTTTCCAGACTTTGAGAAACCTTTTATCCTTGATACAGATGCCTGTCAGTATGGTATAGGAGCAGTGCTGTCTCAGGATCACGATGGAGAGGAGAAAGTAGTAGCACACTTAGTAAAGCTGAGAGAAAGTACTGCGTGACAAGGAAAGAGCTATTGGCAGTAGTCACCTTTACGAAACACTTCAGGCCATACTTGCTAGGACGTCACTTCACTCTTCGTACTGATCACAGCTCCTTGCAATGGCTTTACAACATGAAAGAACCGGAAGGGCAACTTGCAAGATGGTTAGAGCAGCTCCAAGAGTATGACTTTGCTGTAATTCACCGCAGGGGATGCAACCACGGAAATGCTGATGCCCTTTCCCGTATTGGCCCAGATGAAAATGAAGCCAACATCACGGGTGGTTCCAGCAGCAAAAGGCATGGGCGTATCAGCTGTTCAGCCACAGCGGCTTCAGACAGGAACTGGGGATGCGAAGAGCATGCGCCAGCTGCAGCTGGAGGATGAAAATGTGGGGATTGTGCTCAGGGCAGTAAGTTGTGGGAGCATGGTAGGCCTTGGGGAACTGGAAGGGAAGAGTAGGGAACTAAACATATTAGTGCAGCAATGGGACCAGTTGGTTGTAAAAAAGGGTGTCTTGTACAGACGATATGAAGACAATCAGGGGAGTGAGCATTTGCAGATTATTGCCCCTTCTCCACACAAGAAGAGCACTTAGTTACCTCTAGCACTAACACTATTGTAATTAGAGAGAAGGTCACTTACTTATGTTTACACTCCACCTACACACTCCACCCACACACTCCACCCACACACTCCACCCACACACTCCACCTAAATGTGTTAGCTGCCACACAGGGTCAGTGTGTTTCCCAGTCTTAGTGGTTGATCTGTACAGAGGATTGGAGCCCTTGTCCTTGAGTGTGTACACAGCTACTGTGCCATCATACAACCCCACAGCGATGAGGTAAGGGTGCTCTGGATGGATGTCCAGTGACATGACCCCACTATCCACCTGGAACACATACCTGACCATGTATGGTGATGGCAAGGGAGGGAGGGAGGAGGGAGGGAGGGGAGGGAGGGAGGGGAGGGAGGGGAGGAGGGAGGGAGGGGAGGAGGGGGAAGAGGAGGATGGGGAAAAGGAGGGGGAAGAGGAAGAGGAAGAGGAGGGGGAAGAGGAGGGGGAAGAGGAGGGGGAAGAGGAGGGGGAAGAGGAGGGGGAAGAGGAGGGGGAAGAGGAGGGGGAAGAGGAGGGGGAAGAGGAGGGGGAAGAGGAGGGGGAAGAGGAGGGGGAAGAGGAGGGGGAAGAGGAGGGGGAAGAGGAGGGGGAAGAGGAGGGGAAGAGGAGGGGGAAGAGGAGGGGGAAGAGGAGGGGGAGGAGGAGGAGGAAGAGGTGGGGGAAGAGAAGGAGGGGGAAGAGGAGGGGGAAGAGGAGGGGGAAGAGGAGGAGGAAGAGGAGGTGGAAGAGGAGAAGGAAGAGGAGGGGGGAAGAGGAGGAGGGGAGAGGGGAGAGGAGAGGATTTAAAAGAAGATAATGTTTCTTCCTGCACATAGGCATATCAATAGTATGCTGAAATTCTTCCAAGCACAAATACACACACACACACACACTCACACACACACACACACACACACACACACACACACACACACACACACACACACACACACACACACACACACACACACACACACACACACGCGCACACACACACACACACACACACACAGTGAACAGGGGAGGGGCTCACAGGTTGTGCAACAAGGTCTCAAAACACTTCCCCTCCTTCAGCAGATGCCTCTCCAAGCCTCCCTGGTAAGACTCAAGGGAATAGTGATAAGAGAATAGCTTGAATGTCTGTCGAGGCACCACCTGCAAACAAGGAGTCAAAGGGTTTAAACACAGCTACAAGATGCAGTGGTATGTCGAAATTTATCCAGGTGCTGTACAGAGGTAGGTGCACGAGGTACACACCAGAGTCCTCCCCTTCCCCCTTCCCCTCCATTTTACCAAGAAAGGAGGGGGAGGAAAGAAAGGAGAGTGGAGGAGTGGAGGAGAGGAGTGGAGGAAGGGTGGCAGGAGGGGAGCGGAGGAGGAGAGGAGTGGAGGAGGGGAGGAGGAGGGGGAGTGGAGGAGGGAAGGAGGAGTGGAGGAGGGGAGGAGTGGAGGAGGGGAGGAGTGGAGGAGAAGAGGAGTGGAGGAGGGGAGGAGGAGGGGGAGTGTGTAGGGAAATGACAATATTAACGTAATAACTTAACTATTCACGTGTGTTGTGCTTGTATTGGAATCATTCATTCATTCATTTGTCTGCTTGTGCTAGATGGTTTCCTTACATATTTGGCGACAAGGGTGAAAATGGACGAGGAGCAGATTCGAAACGCGGTACAACGGTTCAAGTTCGACCGTTTTTGACCCTGCTCAAGAAGAATGGGAATATTATATTCAGCGTTTTGAAACGGAATTGGCCCTCTACAACCTCCTTTCTGGTGATGCGACCGCGGAAGCTCGAAAAAACCTTCTACTTTCAAAGGTGGGGCCGGAAGCGTTTAGAATATTGGTTGACCACCATCGTCCTGAGGCAGTTACAACCAAAACGTACCAGCTTTTGAAAAGCACGTTGCAAAGGCATTATCAGGCGGGAATTTGCATTCTAGTGGAGAGAGTCACTTTCGCGTCGAGGTATAGGAAAGAGGGAGAGACTGTATCACAATTTATTATCGCATTGCGCGCCATCGCTGGAAATTGTAGTTTTGGCCAGTCTTTAGAAGAACGCTTACGTGATCAATTGGCTATTGGTATTAACAACGATTACTGGCAAAGAGAATTATTTCGAATACACACTACCAATGAAGCTACACTCCAACAAGTTGAAGCTTCAGCTTTGGTTTTGGAACAGGCGCATAATCAGCAACATAAGATTCAAGCCTTGGGGAAAGACAATACAGGAACAGAGTCTGGCATTCGAAGAGTGAAGGGGTTACAAGAGACCGCACCTCACGCACGTGGTAGCATGCGTAATACGTCAGGTTTTACACCTAAGGAACTGGAAGAAGGGCGAGACTGCTTAAGGTGCGGATTCCCGAAACATCGAACTGGAGAGAAATGCCCAGCCCAAGGAGCAATCTGCAATTCATGTGGGGCCTCGAATCATTTTGCTAGGGTATGCATGAAGTCAAAAAGAGCAACAGTTACTCACCGTGGTCAAAGGGGGCTACCAAGACAAAGACGTGTGAATGCAGTAGCAATTGATCCAGATGATGAAGAATACACAGATTCAGTGATAGATGGGGATGACAGTGGAGAAAGAGAAGTGAACACAGTACAGATCAGGACTCTGAGAGGCCAGGCAGCACGTCTGAGTGTGTTGTTAAATGGAGTAAGGGTGCAAATGCTTTATGACCCAGGAGCAGCACGGTCAGTAATCAGCGAACAAATCTGGAAGAGAATAGGATCCCCTTACCTGTCATCAGCAGACACTCTGGTGGCATACACAAATGTGGTAGTCGAAACGTTAGGTGAAACCACTATTGATGTGCAGGCATTGGGGAAGAGGAAGGAACTACCAGTGACGGTGGTGAAGCAGCATGATCAACCTCTGTTTGGGTTAGACTGGTGCCAGGAATTTGACATTCGTATGCCCAGGGGTGTCACCATTTGTAAGTTGGGACCACAAGCAGGGTCAGCATTGCCGCCAGGTACAAATGGAAACACCACATCTACACCATTGGGGGCACTGCTTCAGCAGTACTCAGAACTCTTTAGTGAGAAGCCTAGCACCATCAATGGTCATAAAGCAGTGGTTCACATGAAAGAGGGTGCTATTCCCAGGCTATTTTCTGCACGCCCATTACCTTTTCCAATGCGGAAGGCCGTGGAACAGGAGATACATCGGTTAGTGGAGCAGAATGTATTGGAACATGTTGATTCAGCAATCACACCAATTGAATGGGCATCTCCAATCGTATGTGTCCCAAAGGGTAGTGGGGGTATTCGGTTATGTGTTGACTTTAAAGCTACAGTTAACCCACAAGTGTATGTTGACCCCCATCCCTTACCAAGGTTTGAGGACATTATATCAAAGCTCAGTGGCAGCAAGTGTTTCACCAAGTTGGACTTGTCTGATGCTTATCTCCAAATGGAAGTGGACCCTGCTTCTAGGAAGTACTTGATCATTGCCACCCATCTGGGATATTTCCAGTTCAAAAAATTGCCATTTGGAGTTAGTTTTGCTCCCGCGATATTTCAGAAAGCTATGGATCAAATTTTGTCGGGCATCCCGAAAACCGCTGCGTACATTGATGACATCCTGGTGGCAGGAACTTCACAGGAAGAACATTTGAAGCTTTTGAAGGAAGTCTTAGAGAGGTTGAAGCAGGCAAATGTTAGGATAAAGAAGTCAAAGTGTAAATTTATGCAAGCGGAAGTTACTTACTTGGGTTATCGAATTGATCAAGATGGCATTCACCCAACTGAAGAGCATGTGTTGGCCATTAAGCAGATGCCAGCACCATCCAATGTGAAGGAATTACGCTCTTTCCTTGGTGCTATTAACTATTATTCCAGATTTTTACCAAACTTGCAATCACTATGTACACCTTTGCACCAACTCACAAAGAACGCAACAAGATGGGTGTGGTCAAAGAGAGCGACAGAGTCTTTCAGCATCTGAAACAGCTGTTATCATCCAAGGACACATTGGTGCATTATGATGAAGCTTTACCGTTAGTCCTTATGACAGATGCTAGTGACAATGGAGTAGGTGCAGTGTTATTGCATAGGTTGTCAGATGGTGTTGAGAAACCAGTGGCTTTTGCCTCACGGACCTTGATGGATCGAGAGAAAAGGTACTCTGTTATTGACAAAGAAGCTCTTGCCATCATCTTTGGTGTCACCAAATTCTATCAATATTTGTATGGCCGACGATTTATTCTGCAAACAGACCATAAGCCGCTGGAACGTATCCTTGGAGCGCATCAAGAAATTCCTAAAATGGCTGCCAATCGTTTGCAAAGGTGGGCTATTACTATGATTATGACCTTGAGTACATCAAGGGGAAACACAATTTATTGGCAGATCCGTTATCACGTCTTCCGTTACGTACTACGAACATATCCACAACCGAGCAGGCTGGTTATAGTGGAGCACTTCTGAACATTCGTATAGGGGACTTGCCCATATCGAAGAAAGAACTTCAAAGACTGACTAGACAAGACCCACTTCTCTCAAGGGTTATTCTGTACATGGAGAGAGGGTGGCCAAATGACAGAAAGCTTATACCCCAAGAATACATGACCTTTTATGAGAAAAGGGATTCTTTGTCTTTTGAGGAAAATATTCTGCTCTGGCAAGGGAGGATTGTCATACCAAAACCGTTACATGATGCTGTTTTGGCCACTTTACATGATGGGCACCCAGGAATATGGGCTATGAGGGCGCTTGCAAGATTTTACGTTTGGTGGCCTAACATTGATGAGGAAGTGGAAATGTATGTAAAGAAGTGTAGCCCTTGTCAGCAGAATCGTCCGCGGGAGCCGGAAAGTCTACTTTTTGCATGGAACACACCAAGTGAACCTTGGTCCAGGATCCATGTAGATTATGCTGGCCCCTTTGAGGGCAAGTATTGGCTGGTAGTCATTGATGCGTTCTCAAAGTGGTTAGAGATAAAACCAATGCAGGTTTCCACAGCAGCAGTAACAATAAAGGCATTGAGGGAAATCTTCTGCCGTTTTGGTTTACCACGAGTCATAGTATCTGACAATGGTCCTCAGTTCATAGCCTCTGAATTTAAAGACTTCTGCACTGCCAATAACATTACACATATTCGTGCTACCCCGTATCACCCAAAAACAAATGGACTGGCGGAACGGGCAGTGAGGACTTTTAAGGAGCGCTTCTCAGCTACAAAGATGCATAGGGATGATTTAGACCTGACACTACAACGTTTCCTGATTTCCTACAGAAATACACCCCACAAGTCAACAGGCCGCTCACCTGCTGAATTGTTGCTGGGTCGAAGGATTAGAACAAAGTTGGACCTCTTGAAACCAGATATAAATCACTACATGGACAAAGCTTTAACTCAGCAAAAAGTTTATCATGATACTAGGGCCAAGTTTTCATCCTTCTCAATAGGAGACTTGGTTTGGGTTGGACGACCAGAAGGAAAAGGATATGAAAGTGGCTGTATTATGAGGAAAACCGGACCACTATCATACATTGTGAATGTTAATGGGATTGAACGCAGGAAGCATGCCGACCAGCTAAGGAAGAGAATGGCAGAATCAGACGTAGAGAGTGAGGAAGCAGAGGACACACCCCCCAAAACTACAGCAGAAACGGAGCCTCATAATCTAGAGCAGCTCAAACACCCACATACTTCTCAACCTGTCTACAGGAGGAAAAACTTGGACCCTGTTCCCCAACCTCCACCCTCTGTGCAGGACCTTTCAGTCAGACAACAAGGCAATTTTCAGCCAAATGCAATACACCAACCACAGCAAGATCAGTTAGGGGCAGATGAAAGGTCAGAACCCGAGAGTGTTTCAGATCAGACAGTGAAAGAGCCTGGACATGAGCTACCCAAGGGTCAGCTTGAAGGTCCTCCGCATACCCTTGAAGGGGAGGTAAATAATCAGGCAGATCAAAGTTCTAACAACTTACCACCAGCAAGTATCTCAGAACAGCGTCCACAAAGAATCAGAAGACCTCCATCCCGACCATATGACAAGTACCTGTGGGATCCTAGAGCAAAATAAAAGGGAGAGACAGGATGTAGGGAAATGACAATATTAACGTAATAACTTAACTATTCACGTGTGTTGTGCTTGTATTGGAATCATTCATTCATTCATTTGTCTGCTTGTGCTAGATGGTTTCCTTACAGAGTGGAGGAGGGAAGGAGGAGGGGAGGAGTGGAGGAGGAGGGGGAGGGAGGAGGGGAGGAGGAGGGGGAGGGAGGAGGGAAGGAGGAGGGGAGGAGGCGGGGGGGGAGGGGAAGGAGTGGGAGGAGGGGAGGAGGGGAGGAGGAGGGGGAGGGGGAGGAGGAGGGGAGGAGTGGAGGAGGAGAGGAGGAGTGGAGGAGGAGGGGAGGAGGAGGGGAGGAGGAGGGGAGGAGGGGAGGAGGAGGGGAGGAGGAGTGGGAGGAGGAGGGGAGGAGGGAGGGGGAGGAGGGGAGGAGGGAGGAGGAGGGGGGAGGAGGAGGAGGAGGAGGGGAGGAGGGGAGGAGGAGGGGAGGAGAGGAGGAGGAGGGGAGGAGAGGGAGGGAGGAGGAGGGGAGGAGGAGGAGGAGGGGGGAGAGGAGGAGGAGGGGAGGAGTGGAGGAGGAGGGGAGGAGGGGAGGAGGAGGGGAGAGTGAGGAGGGAGGGGAGGAGGAGGGGAGGAGTGAGGAGGAGGGGAGGAGGAGGGGGAGGAGGAGGAGGGGAGGAGCGGAGGAGGAGGGGAGGAGCGGAGGAGGAGGGGAGGAGTGGAGGAGGAGGGGAGGAGTGGAGGAGGAGGGGAGGAGGGGAGGAGGAGGGGAGGAGTGGAGGAGGAGGGAGGAGGGGAGGAGGAGGGGAGGAGCGGGAGGAGGAGGGGAGGAGTGGAGGAGGAGGGGAGGAGTGGAGGAGGAGGGGAGGAGTGGAGGAGGAGGGGAGGAGTGGAGGGAGGGAGGTGTGGAGGAGGAAGGGGAGGAGAGGAGTGGAGGAGTGGAGGAGGAGGGGGAGGAGTGGAGGAGGAGTGGAGGGGGAGGAGTGGAGGAGGAGGGGAGGAGTGGAGGAGGAGGGGAGGAGGAGTGGAGGAGGAGGGGAGGAGTGGAGGAGGAGGGGAGGAGTGGAGGAGGAGGGGAGGAGTGGAGGGGAGGAGGGGAGGAGTGGAGGAGGAGGGGAGGAGTGGAGGAGGAGTGGAGGGGGAGGAGTGGAGGAGGAGGGGAGGAGTGGAGGAGGAGGGAGGAGTGGAGGAGGAGGGAGGAGTGGAGGGAAGGGGGAGAGTGGAGTGGAGGAGGAATGGATGTGGAGGTGAGGAGTGGAGGAGGAGGGGAGGAGTGGAGGAGAGGAGTGGAGGAGGTGAGGAGTGAAGAATTGGGAGTAGAGAGAGGCCTGTCAGCCGGTTACTCCATGTGTGAACAAATCTGAAGAGGAGTTCATGCTGCTGACAGCATGACACAGGTGTAAAGCACTTGAGCGAATAAACACGTGCAACACTCACACACAATATCTCCACACTCCTCCCCACTCCATCCCTCCTCCCCACTTCATCCCTCCTCCCCAGTCCATCCCTCCTCCCTTTCCCTTCCATCTTATTAACCAAATAAAAGTATACCTTACCACTTCTGGTGAATCTCCAAGGTTACCAACAATTCCACCCTAACAACCAATTACAGTGACTACTGTAGACCACACCCCTCAGCCAACCCACTGTAGACCACACCCCTCACCCTGGCAAAGGCAATATTCTGGGTGATGTTGTTCCTCTGTGCCCAGGTGAGGCTCTTCAGGTGCTTGTACATGTGCTCAAACCACCAAAACTTCTCAGCTACTCTGACTATCTCCTTGCTGCCCTCCCCCTCCAGAGGGTCCCCGTGGGAGAAGAGACCCCCGCTAAACCCCAGGTTGAACGTGAACCCCGGGACATAGCTGCCAACACCCTCTTGGACACCCACCATTTTTTTCCCACCGTCCAAATGATATTTTCAAAGTTTCCAAACTGTGTACGAACCCTGAATAGTTATCTGATTTATGTACTAAAAGCGTAAGAAAAATACAATTATGTTATTGTCATACAGACCTACAGTTAGCAAATATATTCTTGAGCTTGCAAAATGTACGAATAGTTATAAACCCATGATTCCATAATTTCAGTAATCCCAGAATATGGTGGATACAGGCATCAGTAATACCTTATGTTTTGGGGGTACCTTCTTCAAGACTCCAGCCTCCACGAGGGGCGTGGTCTACAGCAACTCCCAATGGCCTCGTGCCCAGATCACACAGAGTGTAGCTGGTGGAAAATGGAAGCATCTAGGTCATTGAATTCCCCATGGTGGGAAAGCCTTGAACTCACTGGGTTGGCTCTCCTGCTGTTTTGCCGTTGCACACGGACGTTGACTCACGCACTTTGTTTGAAACCATCCTGGATTTGGTTCACCAAACCCAGCTTTGGCATGTTGAAGTTTTTCCTGTGCTTCGGCATGCGCGCATCCGAGAACATGAACGTGTGACGGGGAATTGACTAACTACAGACCTAGTGTGGAAAAGCTTTACAACCGTCCTGGCTTTATCGAACACAATCCAGGGAATGCTGGCTGGGAGTTCATCCATTTCCACCCTGGACGTTTCTAACATTTCCCTGTGAAGCCGTGATGACCCGATCATGTACAGCGTCAATGACTTACCAGCTGTTTCCAGGAAGGACTGTGTTGGCTGTATTATAGAGGGCGGGGGTTCGGCATCACGTGGATCCAGGTTCAGTAACGTATGCGCTGTCATGACCGCGCTACAAAGGAGACATGTGCAGGCTATGATACGTCTCCATGAAAAAAAAAAAAAAAACTCGATTGTCAATTACTTTACACCTAATTAAATTTGGGCGTCGAAGACCGTTGCAAGCGTGCTTCATAAATAGGACCCCATCAATAGCTACATGATGTTCTGAATACATTCTCTCAATTGTCACGTGAATAAGTCACACGACCTCCATCCACGGGGTGATATACTTTGATCCTTCACAGGTTAGATATCTACAGCAGCCGTATGGCTTACACAATAAAATCAGAGCACAGCTCATGGTGCAGTGGTGTGGTCTTGACCAGAGCAGACCAGCTGGTTCAAGGAATCTTGGCAGCAGCTAGTAACCAATGAATAAGACGGCAGACTCCATAGGGAGCTGCATGTGAAAATGTAACATGAAATCGATCACTCACAGAAACACACACACACACACAAGCACACGTGTTCACAGCTACATAGAACAACCTTGTGAGGTCAAATTTCCCTGACCCAACTGTAGCAGGTGTTGCAGTGGCATCGTGTAGAGGAATTATCCAATATGCATCACAACCAGAATGGGCTTATGATGTTTCTGTGTTGCTATGGAAACGTGGTGCTGGCTTCATGTTGATGTAACCAAACAGCTCACATGTGAGGTACATGTAGGCTATTTTCTTAAGTGGCAGCAAAAGTGTATCCACATGAGCCATTGAACTCTGTACAGCCATCACATATTCATCAACTAGCAATAGCATGGTTTCAACTGGAGTCTCATGACACCATGGGCCCTCATGCCACGCCCATTGAACCACAACATATAAAGCGAGTTGGTTGAACTTTATGACATCATTATGTAATACAAAGTTGTACAGTACACAAGATATCTAGTAAACAAAGCGCAAAGCACACACACTATATGCCTACAGAATACAACATGTGGATGTGTGGCCAGTGCGCACAGTTACATGAGGCACATGATCTGATTAGATGTTGTTATTTGTATTTGAGGGACCACTGTGTGTGAGCCAGGTGGTCAACTGCTCTGATAACAGGACTTCACCAACACTGGCACTTCTCAACACACCAGTCAATGTCCTCCAGGTGTAAGGGGGTGACCCTCGTCTCCTCCACACATCAAATATCTCACCAAATGCTCTGTGGTGTTCCTCTAAGTTTGGTTGGCGAGGGCCTATCACTTGAAGCTGGGCTAATGTGAGACCAAGTTGAAGTCCCACCATCTCGTACTTGTGAGGAATCACAGCTGCTACTTTCTCCATGAGGTGTTGTAATGATGGCTCACTGTCCAAGGACACAGGAAGTGTACCTAGATGAAACAGATAGTGATCACATGATCTACCCCACACACACATTACCCACCTGTTGCACTGGAATCTTTTGTGACAACACTTTCACCAAACCACATCAACTGACCCTCACACAGATCTCCACACTGACGCCCAAGAATGCTACATTTCCATTTCTTCTCCGACACAACTGTAGCTAAATGGGGAGGGTCTGAACTGCAACTGGCTCCTGCACACATGAAGGCATCTTCAAACTGGACACCTTGGTACTTGAGTATTCCACATGCTCTCTTGATGCCACTGTGAACACAATCTCTCACCTCCCTACACACTTTACCAGACATGGTGTCAATATGTAACAGAATGTAAGAGAACATGTCAACTAGGGTCACCAGTTCTGTTGTGTGCTTGAGCTGAAAAGTGATGCAGTTGCGATACAAAGATAATGGCTTGTCCCTTTCCATGCACACCTTCCAAGGTGAATGGTTGGTTGGGGATAAAAGCTGGGCCACAAGACAGCAGAACAGACCACTAGGAATACAGCCTTGGGAGGGCATGATTATCAGTGAGGTACCTGGTTGACAGTACTTGGTCACTTGGCCAGAGTCCAGATGGGGCAGCAGAGCCGGCATCAAGTACTCAATACCCTCATCTCCGACCATAGCAATCGCTCCAA
>JABACO010000002.1:3035735-3059963 GCA_013339895.1 Ephydatia muelleri | reverse complement strand
ATGGAGTGAGGGGAGTGATGGACAGGAGGTATGAAGAGAATTTCGAAATAAACTTGTTTGGTTTGGTTTTCAAATAAAGGTTGGATGGGAAACTTTTGGAAGGGATGGATGTGGTGAGGAAGATGGAGGCAATCGGGTCAGAAGATGGAGACACCTCAAATCTCGTGGTCATCAACGACTGTGGAATGGCAAAGTAGTCAACTAAATGGTGTTGCGTTGTGAGCTCTCTCAAAGTGTGTCCATTTTGTTGTGGTTGCCCCTTGGCATTTGTACATGTGTCCATCATCATCATTTGCTTGTTGGAGTTCTGTACACAACCATTACAACATGTGTGTTGTGAGCTAGTCTCTCTTGTACATGTACATGTACATGTATGAGCTATTTGCTGTCCCAGTGTAAGGTATGTGTAGTGTGTCCTCTGGTCCCAGTATGAGGGATGTGTTGTGTGTCCTCTGGTCCCAGTGTGAGGGATGTGTTGTGTGTCCTCTGGTCCCAGTGTAAGGGATGTGTTGTGTGTCCTCTGGTCCCAGTGTAAGGGATGTGTTGTGTGTCCACTGGTCCCAGTGTAAGGGATGTGTTGTGTGTCCTCTGATCCCAGTGTAAGTAGCAGTGACATTAGCTATTCCGTTTAACTCTTTGAACACCAATGAAAATATACATGCATTCTCACATGACCATAACTATCTGTTGTGTTGATTATTAAAATCAAGTCTGTGAGTGTGGGAGAGGTGAGAGAGATGGTTGTTGTGCATGTTGTGTGTGTGTGGAAGGCAGTCGCAGGAGGGAGGCAGGTGTGTGGTGGTGAGCATTATCTGGAGATGTGTTGACATGCAGTTGTGTGATTACAGGGAAACTATTGTGAGTGTAAGGATATCATGTGATAGTGGGATTGCCATAAAGATATTCACACACATGAATCAGCAACTACTGCTGAAAATCTTGATTGTATCTTGATTTTGCATGTATTTCTGTGTTCATGGTGGAGTGAGTGTGAGAGGATACAGTTGTGTGTGATGTGTTGGGAGGCAGTTGTGATTGTGGGAGTCATATGAGTCTGGGTGGCAGTTGTGTGCATTGGGTGTGGGAGGAGGGGCATGTGTTGGGAGGTCATTGTGGAGGTGTGGCCTCCTGCAGGCTGTTATGTGGATGTTGTGGACAGCTGTGTAGATTGTGTGAATGCATACGTTAGACAATATACTGACAGGAATAAAGTACTACACCAATACATGTATGTTGTTATGGTGATGGTGTAGCATCTGGTCCATTTGATTCATGATAAACCACTGGCTAGTGGAACTATCCAAGCCATCATCTCTGCCTGTGTCATTTTGAGAACATCGAATAATCCTGACTGCAAAATACATTCAAATGTTAATTTCTTCTATTATTAACCTATGTTAATAATTTATGTTACTAAATCATACTAATAACTACTACACACACCAATTATGTGTGGAAGACTCCTCTAGCCCTGGCCATATAGCATGTACTCCATGCACGATATCATGTAGATGGCCGTTAACCAGTAATTTGTTACCAACAGTTTCTGTGCCACCAGAGTTGCTGCTATCTTACAGCCTTCATGTAGGGGAGGGAAGCAGTGCATGATATGGCTTCCAAACACTCTGCACACTCAGCTCACTCATATGACATCACTAGATATACTCAGGACATGGATGGACAGGATGGACTGTTCTTTTTGTGTCAACCAAATGAATTACTAAAAATTACTAATCAAACTAATAACTTCTAGTGGTCCTAACCTCATGCATGCAGTACTTGTGATATTAACCCTTTATGTTGTCAATACCACTGACGCAACTGATGCACTACATCTTCACCACACCCACTTCTTTCCTGACATGCCTTCGTCTCGTACCCAGACCCAATGTTATGCAGTCACGGGTGGATTACATCACCCCTACACGTAAGTAGGGTCTGATGAACTTCAGTACTCAGGTCACCAAAATGTTGAAAGGTGGTGTGATATGGACAGTCTAAGGCACATGGGCCAACTTGCCATGGTGGAGTTACATTGCCCTGTGTGTGGCTGTGTGTGTGTGTGTGTGTGTATACATGCATGTCACACATGCACCCAGACACACGCACACACACTAGCACACAATGTCACACACACGCACACACACTAGCACACACACATGTACACACACAATGTCACACACAAGCACACACACTAGCACACACACACGTACGCACACAATGTCACACACACGCACACACACTAGCACACACACATGTACACACACAATGTCACACACACGCACACACACTAGCACACACACATGTACACACACAATGTCACACACAAGCACACACACTAGCACACACACACGTACGCACACAATGTCACACACACGCACACACACTAGCACACACACATGTACACACACAATGTCACACACACGCACACACACTAGCACACACACATGTACACACACAATGTCACACACAAGCACACACACTAGCACACACACATGTATGCTTGCACACACAATGTCACACACACACGCACACACACACATGCACACACATGCATGCATGCACACACACATGCACACACACATAAACACGCACACACACATAAACACGCACACACACACACACGGGGCATTGTAACCCCACTGTAGAAGCTGGCAAGTCAGCCCATGTGCCTTAGAGGACTGTTGTATGTCACTACATACTATTACAAATTCCAAATTAATCTCTCGATGATATTCCATTATTGCATAACTCTAATCTGATTGGTTCCCCAAAATTCTGGTGACCCTGGACAGAATTGAGTACAGCAGTTCACCAGACCTTACATACGCTTAGCGATGATGTAATCCACCGATGGCTGCCTAACGAGAGAGGGAATACAGCACACACTTTCTATATGATACATAAACATCATTGTTGCTAAGCAACACCATGTGCAACACCAATCACATCTTTGCAGCTTACTTTGGAGTCTTGGCCTCGAAATTATACAAAACCTTTGCCATTTTAGCAGGTGGTGGCTGCAAATGGATGACAGAGGAAGAGGTTTAGCGTGTAGATACAAATACACTCCTGTCTGCCAGAGCTGTGCCTTGTACACAAATGTTAAAATAACCCATGAATTCAAGTCTGCCTTTCTAGGACACAAAATACTGTCTCCATTTAGCTAGGCCAACCACTGGATTTGTCCAGCTGAATGTCCATCTCTCCTCCCTCCCTCACTGCCACGCCCCTTACCTCCCATTGCCACACCCCTTACCTCCCATTGCCACACCCTTACCTCCCATTGCCACGCCCCTTACCTCCCATTGCCACACCCCTTACCTGCTGTTTTGTTCTTCTATCTTCTCCAACACACTCTGCTGGGGCTGATCTGGACTGAAAAACTTCGAATTCCTGGGGGATAATTCAGTGGCGGATACAGGGAGGGGGGGTCGGTGGTGTCCGGACCCCCCCCCCCCCTCAGACCTGATGATGAATAAAATTAAGTATTAATACTTTAATTCATTAGCGAAACCAATTAACAACATCCCATGTGATATTCATTGTTCTAGAGAGCGTTATGGCAAGCAAGCGTGTTCACTCGGGCTCGGAAAGTATCTCGAATTACTTTTCAAAGAAAGCAAATGGTAATTTATGCGTACAGAAATCGCGCGCCTGTCATGACTAATGATGACTTCACCCACCCGATCGCGTCATCTCATTACGTGAATGCAGCTGCGTGAATGCATGAGGGCCCACATACACACACCACTTAGACGTCTTACTCCTCCCCCCCCCCCCCCCCCCCCCCCGCAGTCCTATTAGAAATCGATCCAAACCTCCCCCCCCCCCCCCCCCCGCCCTCCTCCTTTCAGACTTTAATACCTCGCTACGGGCCTAGAGTAACTTTTTTATACTTCAGTTATTTATCTTTTTTGACACATGCAGATATGGGTAAGACGCAAGATGAGGATATTGTGCATGCCTATAACTTGATACACAGTGTCATCAGTGATATTGCAATTTTCAGAGAGAACTTTGAAAAATATTTTCATGATTCGTTTATGGATGCTAGCAGAATAGTTCCACGTCTATCTGGAAGACAGCAACACAGGGCTAATGCAGGTCCAGAAAATCCAGATCCTGATGTTTATTACAGAATTTATGTGGCAATTCCATTCTTGAATCACATGGAACAATTGCAAGAACTAAACAATAGTTTCATTGTGACAGTATGGTTGGTAGTCACTTATTTTATCTAGTTCCAACATTAATAATTAATCACAGTGATTTACAAGATCTTGCAAAATGTTTGTTGTTTTGGGAACGTGATTTACCTAGTGCTTCATCACTTCTATCTGAATTAAAACAGTGGCAACGTTTTTGGAAACTAAAATCTGAATCCATTGATAACATCATTCCTGCAGATCTGGCACATTGTATCCATGCAGCTGATGAAGATGTTTTCCCCAACATACGAGTACTATTAATTATTGCCTGCACTATATACCTGTGTCTAGCTGTGAAGCAGAAAGGTCTTTTTCAACATTGAGACGTATTAAATTAAATCCTATTTACAAAGTACAATACTCACAGTTGACACAAACTGTCCAATGGCTAATCAGAAAAAGGAAGACCAAATATTACATGGGATAAATTTTTCAACAGCTGACATTGCACTGGCTTAACCATAATAATGGTAGAAGCATAAAGGTTAAGCAACTTTAATACGAAGTAACTAAAGTCAACAACAATAATGTTGATCAACATGAACAAATAATAATGTGTGGCTACATGTATTATTATACTTTTATCAATGATTTCAATGCTATATTATTGTTACTAAAAAATTCAAATCAACACATCAAACTTGATTACCCTCACACAAACAAGTGACTTAGTAATTTAATCATATTGAAGTTAATTAATTTCTTCTGTAGTTTAATATAATTAATCTCTTGTGCATACCTAATAATTCACTATTTAAATTTGTAAGTTGAAAGTTAATGAATCCAAACCAGATAAATTGACTGCAAGCTAATTAAAAGTAGTTATTAAAATTATTGTGCACTAAATTTAATATTGATAATTACAGAGGGCCTTGATCAATTTGATTCTTTTTGATCAACCATTTTAGATTGTTGTACTATTTGCTCATGAGAGCCAATCTAAAAGCTAAATATGAATGACTTCTATATCAAGCTATAAATATTTAAACCTGTCCTATTGATTCATGGACACCCTGTATGTAATGTGTGTGTGTGCAGGTGTGTGTGGTATATTGGACAAAGGCATCTCAAATCTACCACATCTCATCACACCCACACAATAGCATCACTTTCCATAACCATCTGCACACCTTTTTTAACGAGAGTTCCTTAGGGTGTGTCAGTTGAAATCCTACTTGCCAATACCGAACTGTGTAGGGATATCCACGTTCAATTCTGTCTGATGTGTCTCACCATCTGGTAAGGAGGTGGAGAGAGGGAGGTGAGGAGGAGAGAGGTGATGGAGAAGATGGACGAGATTGGAGAGGGAGTGATGGAGAGAGGTGATGGGAGAGGGAGGTGATGAGAGAGAGAGGAGAGAGAGGGGAGGTGAGGGAGAGAGGAGGTGATGGAGAGGGAGGTGATGGAGAGAGGGAGGTGATGGAGAGAGGAGGTGATGGAGTGAGGGAGGGGTGATGGAGAGAGGGGGTAATGGAGACGGGGAAGTGATGGAGAGAAGGAGGTGATGGGAGAGGGGGAGGTGATGGGAGGGAGGTGATGGAGAGGGAGGTGATGGAGAGAGGGAGATGAGGGAGAGAGAGGGAGGTGATGGAAGAGAGGGAGGTGATGGAGAGAGAGGGAGGTGAGTGGAGAGAGAGGTGATGGAGAGCGGGGAGGTGATGGAGAGAGGGAGGTGATGGAGAGGGAGGTGATGGAAGAGAGAGGGAGGTGATGGAGAGAGAGGGAGGTGATGGAGAGAGAGGGAGGTGATGGAGAGAGAGGGAGGTGAGAGGAGAGGGGAGGTGATGGAGAGAGAGGGAGGTGATGGAGAGAGAGAGGGATGGTGATGATGAGAGAGAGGGAGGTGATGGAGAGAGAGGGAGGTGTATGAGAGAGGGAGGTTAGGAGAGAGAGGGATGTGAGGAGAGCGAGGGAGGTGATGGAGACGAGAGGGAGGTTGATGGAGATAGAGGGAGGTGATGGAGAGAGAGGGTAGGTGCTGGAGAGGAGAGGGAGGTGATGGAGAGAGAGGGAGGTGATGGAGAAGAGAGGCGAGGTGATGGAGAAGAGGGAGGTGATGGAGAGAGAGGGAGGTGGATGGAGAGAGAGGGGATGTGCTGGAGAGCGAGGGAGGTGATGGAGAGAGAGGGAGGGTGCTGGAGAGAGAGGGAGGTGCTGGAGGAGAGAGAGGTGATGGAGAGTGAGGGAGGGATGGAGAGGGAGGTGATGGTGATGGATGAGGTAGAGGGAGGTGATGGAGAGAGAGGGAGGTTGATGGAGATGAGAGGGAGGTGATGGAGAGAGACGGGAGGTGATGGAGAGAGAGGTGATGGACGAGACGAGGAAGTGAACTTCGTGATGAACTTGGTGAACTTTCATGCTTGGGCAGGGTGGTAACCTAGAGCAGTTCTCGTTATCCTCCTTGTTCATCTTCGAGTACTTCTTTATGTCTTTCTAATTGGCCTCTTGCTTTAGTACTTTCAACGTCCACTTAACGGGTTCAGGCTTGTGGTGCTCCTCAGGGTTATGCTCAGGTGTGCGCTCAGGCTTACGATTGCTTGAGCATGATTCAGAGTCTGACTCCCTGCTACATTCAAATTCCTCGTTCATATTTTCGGGAGTAGATGCTCGTGCCATTTTAAGGTATGTATGTACTCAGCTGAATACTTATATAGTAGCGAATATGCAATTGAGATGGCGTACATAGATATGAGCTGAATACTTATATATAGATATTTTATTAGGACGTTCATCTTCCTCCTCTTCCTCCCCCAAATATTTTTCTAACAACTTATCGCTACCGTCCTCCACCTCGGGTAGCACAGAGTTCATATATATCTATGTACGCCATTTCAATTGGATATTCGCTACTGGGGGAAGTGGAGATGGGGATGAAGGTGGCTAAGGCTACAAAAGAAGAAGACGATAGGGAGCACAAGCGTGCACTAATTAGGCTCAAGCAATGGAAGGCATCTCGAGGAGAATGGTAAAAATAATTCCTGCATCTCTCAAAAATAAAGTTGAAAAAGTTCTTAATTGTAAGCATGCGATAAAATTTATTTTGAATACGAGCAACGAGTTGCATTCCTGCGTTGCAAGTTCTATTTCCTTGCGTGTAAGCAGAATTTATGTTCCAAGCAGCAGCTGTACAGGCAGTATAACATGCAGACAACCGTTAGTATGAACTTTAGTAGAGTACGATACGCTAGACACGTTGAAAGTTTCTCTTGCAGTAACATTCATGCTATCTTTAGTGGGTGCAGCTGGTACATGGCCAGAAATGGAGGACATGAGTGAATACGTAAGAAGGTCACAATAGTGATTTGCAACAATTCTGACTGCACCATTAAAATTTCGACCGTTTTTTAATTGTGTTTCAAAACTTAATTCAAATCAATTACATTTCTTATCTCAACTAAATTATTCATATGCAATACAAAAAACACTGACGCACAATTAAATACATTTAAGTAACTAATTTATCCTACTAAACAGGTTTCATATTTACTAAAAACCGGTCTGATTATAATATGTGTCATGAAAAGAACATAAATTCAAGACAAATTATTAAATTTCAACCATTCATAATTTAGGTTACCTTTGCGCGCATGCGTCATCATTTTGTTTATCGTCCACTCACGAGACTTCTGCTCACATGCACAAGTCTTATTACAATTATCTGCTCACGAGAACATATAATACCAGGTAATGGTAAAACGGCATGCATAAGTGTACCGAACCCGTTTCTGCAACGAGAAAAACGAGTGTGGCTTCACGATACTACTACCGTATGCCCACGCTTATTTGGATTGATGCAGCGCAAGTGCCAGACTAGACAAGTGTTTAATAAAAACAGGATTTGGTTCTTGCTGAAACACTCTATCAAAACCACATAAGCATGCGCAATTGTTTTATTAGTTTCCACGCTTGCAGTAATTTCATGCATTCTCTCACTGCACAATAGTGAAACTAATCATGAAAACCGATTGAGTATATCAGGCGGGGATGAGTATGTAGTGGAGACCTTTTTTGTTGTACGTTTCGAATTCGTTGGCGTAAGTTCAGCCGAAGCGTTCGAATTCAGCTGTCATACAGCACATGGAGAAATTTCTGTTCTAGATTAGTTTCCCATCTGAATCATTTTTAATGTGCTGGGGCAATTTGCATGGTCATATCAGCAATGTTCATCCATTAATGTAACTAACAATGTGTGTATTATCCCACAGCTATACATGCCAGTATATAGCACTGAACAACACACACGTTTAATGCATAATCACCTTTGGATATACGCAGTGTGCTTTTGTAATAGTTTCTTCTTTCCGGATACATGTAATACATAGTTACAAAGAACTTCTAATCCTATTCTTTTTCTTTTTTGTGGTCTCCCTCGCTCTCACCCTGCAGCTGATAGTGCCATCGTGATCACTGTTAATTCACGTGGTACAAACCAACAATTGCACCGCCCTTCTTGATGCAGACGGCACGGCGATCGTGTACGTTTCCAGGCTCCCTGCATAGCTTTAGACGTTCTCCAATCACAGGGGTCCAGATAGCGTTGTAAACATGATGGCACCTTCCACGTATACACTCGATCGCCGCACTTGCAATGAACTTCATACGTCGATAAATGTAATCAATTATCATTATCCATACTGATTAATAATAAAATGTTTGATATAACTAACTACTTATTGACATTGCAATCTATTCCTATATATGTTAATTGGATGTGAATAACGTAAAGTCATGTGGGCATTTTGCCGCATCCTCACAGTGCTGAGGCGACAATTATACATTTTCAGAGCTGGAGTGTAGGGTAGATTAGGTAGTGATTGGCATGCGCGATAGCGTAGGTAGTGTTCGGCATCCATGTGTTATTATTTAAAGGGAACGTAGTTGCTTTAAACTATACTTACTGCGTCCTAAGACAACCTAGAAGGATGGTGTTTAACGTGTTTTGAAATGTCTTCTTTGAGGCTCTGTATTGTGTTGAAAGTGCGGTTGCCGAACACTCCCTATTGCCGACCACTCCTCACATTACCCTATATTTCCTTCGCATTCTGCAGCCTGCAAAATTGTGACGATGTTGAAGGTAAGAAGTGTACATGCGGCATTAAATGTATGTAATTCAATATCTCACTGCTCTGAATGTGATGATAAAAGTGACTTTTCAGGTAGTAAGGAACTAAAAGATCTACTGATTTCATCACCAATTTAGCAATTATGGCTATCAGGAAGTAGAATGATGTATAACAAGTGCTCTGCTTCCCAAAAAAATGAAATATTAGAAAAGGGGCGGATTACGCAGGTTAGGCAGGTTGACACAGTGAAGGGTTGTTGAAACACCACTCCCATGCATAATGAAGTACATGCATGTAGTAAAGGGTCTACCTAACTGTTTGTTTGCTGATGGTGACTTTGAACCTTGAAAGTACATTTATTGCTGAACGCAATAATGAAAAAAGAAAAATCTTTGTGCTATAAATATAAGACAGTTATATGTGCGCATGTAATAGCTGCAGCCAGTATATTATACGCCCGTACCAAATTAATTCCAAACGTGTGCGACTATATGCGATTGTAGATAGCTATTTAGCCGATGCGGTACCCCCCCCCCCCCCTCCCTACTAGTTCATAGCTTCATCATCCCCCCCCCCCTGCAGAGAATGGAGAGAGGGGGTAGGTGATGGAGAAAAAGGGAGGTGATGGAGAGAGGGAGGTGATGGAGAGAGGGAGATGATGGAGAGAGAGGGAGATGATGGAGAGGAGGTGATGGAGAGAGGGAGGTGATGGTAAGAAGTGATGGAGAGAGGGAGGTGATGGAGAGAGAGGGAGATGATGGAGAGAGAGGGAGATGATGGAGAGGAGGTGATGGAGAGAGGGAGGTGATGGTAAGAAGTGATGGAGAGAGGGAGGTGATGGAGAGAGAGGGAGATGATGGAGCGAGGGAGATGATAGAGAGAGGGAGGTGATGGAGAGAGAGGGAGATGATGGAGAGGAGGTGATGGAGAGAGGGAGGTGATGGTAAGAAGTGATGGAGAGAGGGAGGTGATGGAGAGAGGGAGATGATGGAGAGAGAGGGAGATGATGGAGTTGAGGTGATGGAGAGAGGGAGGTGATGGTAAGAAGTGATGGAGAGAGGGAGGTGATGGAGAGAGAGGGAGATGATGGAGCGAGGGAGATGATGGAGAGAGGGAGGTGATGGAGAGAGAGGGAGATGATGGAGAGGAAGTGATGGAGAGAGGGAGGTGATGGTAAGAAGTGATGGAGAGAGGGAGGTGATGGAGAGAGAGGGAGATGATGGAGCGAGGGAGATGATGGAGAGAGGGAGGTGATGGAGAGAGATCCCCCGCCCCGGCAGGGCCGCCAAGAGCCAGCCCGGGCCCGGGGCAAAAAATTTCTCGGGCCCCTAGCCTAATGAATTAATAATACATTAGTGTATAATACTGTTGTTTGCCATTTGTGTTATATGTACAAAGCAAATTAAAAAAAAGAAAAACATAAGCATAAACATACAGTACGCACAAATTATCAATTGAAGGGAGTGCCGACAGCAGCCTTGCGCGCTTTTTTGTTTGCGAAGGTTTCTATTATTTCATTAAAATCTAGTTGCTTCGCCAACTGCCAATGTTCCTAAAGAAGTCAACCGCATCTGGCACATAGTTGATCGGAGATAGTTCTTAATTCTTTTTAGAACACTAAAAGATCGTTCTGCTTCAGCTACTGTAACGGGCAACGTGCAGTAAATGCGAAGAGCTACGCAACAGTTGGGAAATAAAACCATCAATGACGTTTCTGCTAGCGCATTGAGCAGCTGAATGGGATTTAAAGGTTTTTCCCCTTAGTTACTTGTATGAATGGCTTTTAGATGCATTATCTCCTGAACAAGTTCGTAAGAAACATCACCAGCGTACTGAGCCACAAAGAACGTTGCCTTTTCTTCCACTTCACTTTCATTCATATTCAAGTACTTCCATAGGAAACCAAACATGGACTCCAGTGCATGTATTGATTCATAGCGATTAGTCATGTTTCCAATTACACAGTCCAGAAGCACGTAGAATACGTTGTTCGGAAAATGGTCTTCCTGGCTAACATTAGGATCATCTTGCGCACTCAGGCTTTCATCAGCAAACCGCTTCGTCTACGTTCAGGCAACATCGGCTCTATACCAGTGTTTTCTGCTACAAGCTTACGAATTGCATCCCACTGTTTCCTCAGCTGCTTTAGATCTTCAATAAGACTTTGTATGTTTCCAATTTTAACATCCAAAGTTGCACTTCTGACTTGCAATACTGTAGTCGATGGCTGTCAAAACCTTAACCCATATAGATGCCATCAGTATGCATTGAAATGATTCAACATACGATTAAATCCCGTGGATTTCAGATCGTATTTCAGCTGTTATAGGTTTAGTTTTTCTAAGGCACTCAATATAGCTGGAAGATGGGCACTAACAGGCTGAACACTCTCAATCCGAGCACACCAACGTGTCGTGGACATACCGTGCAAGGAGCACCCTATGTGTTTTTGCAAAATTTCCCACCGTTGTGGGCTGCAGCTGAATAGAGTGTATAATCGCTGGATTATACCAAAAAAGGTGATGACTTCAGGACAACATTCTGCAGCAGAAACCCCGCATAAGTTTAGACTGTGGCAAGCACAGGGGCAAAACTTTGCCAAAGGAACCTTCTGTATGATACGGGCTTGGGCATGCACCCTTGTATGAACCACTCATGTTAAATCCGTTGTCGTAACCTTGCCCACGACAATAGGCCAGAGGTACATGTATATATAACATACTTTCTGAGCGTCTCGTTTATTAACTCCGCTATAGATTTACCAGTTTTTTGGTACATCAACAAATTCAAGAAAGCGCTCTTGAACTTCGTAAGTAACCTTGTCTTTGCAGTGTACATACCGAAGTATGAAAGACGTTTGCTCAACGTGAGAGGAATCTGGAGTAGCATAAACTATAATGAAATAGTATTTCGTTGCAGTTAATTGAGCTAAAATCGCTTGCTTCACATGAGTAGCACAGCAAACAATGAATTCGTTTTGAATTTCGGCCGACTAGTAATGAACTTGCAAGCGCCGATTAGACTGTTGCGACTCCTTTATACTTTGCTTAAATGATCTCCTAAGATTTTGTCATATTGACCTATCAATTCAAGAATGCCCAGAAAATTACCATAGTTTGGGTCCCCAGTCCTTTGAGAATCACCTCTGAATGCCAAGCCCCTTTCTCCAAGGAACAAAACAACTTGTAGAATTCTGTGCAACAGTGCCTTCCATATTGCAGTTTCGTTCTCGATACTTCTGTTTAATTGCTCTGAAATTGTGGCGCTGCATCCAATAACCTTTTGAAAATTCCTCCAAGCAACATAAATTTTTTTAATGTCTAATGCTTTCTTGATGTTCTTGAATCCTGTCGTATAGCTACTACCGTTCCAAAATAGTTGGCCCTACAGACATCATCAGGTAAAACAGCCAAATCAAAGGGATTTCATGACTTTAAAAAGAGTTGCAGAGCTTCTAGGGTTCCGCGCCAGACCCCGATGTGGAAGCTTGCAGTGCTCGCCCATACCCCCTCGCTGGGGCGGAAGGGCTACCCCACTCCCGCACCCACCCGGTATAAATCATTACCGTGTTTTTATTTCTCGTTCCTACATGTACTGCTTTCACTGTCACGATGTTCAATTGCATGACAACTGGCGTTACCGAATAATATTCATTAATGAAATTAAGTAGCCCCACCCCCTCCCCCAATTTTGGTGATTGACTGCGGCAGTGACTATATCCGTGACTGCGGCCATGCTTGAATCTTGCACTCGGGAAGGGAATCCTTGGCTCGTTAATTAAGAGCACATTAAATATATTAAATATAAATATATTCAAAAAGGATTATGGCTCTGTGCCTGTAATTGTGCAAAATGCCTGTAATTAATTGTGCAAAATGCAAGTCTGCCAAGAGGGCATGCTTCTATTCGTATTCAGCAGTATGTAGGCATCATAACATGTATGGGACTAGTACTGCTGAGGGCCAATGAGATGGACAGAGAAGACTGTACATGTGGAGAAGAAAGTAGCACATGGGAATCCCAAAGTGCCACATTATATGGTGTGTTCCATATATGGTGTGTGTTTAACTGCTCACGGCCTTTTACGCTCATTAAGTACATCAGTGGATATTGACATCTTTGTATTCAGCATTATTTACTGCATTGGAGAGAATAACTGCATGGGCATTACATGGCGAACAATGGGTTTATGAAAAAATCAAGATAAGGCACAGCTGGTGGGCGTGTTGGCAGGTAACCAGCCATATCTAAGAGCTAATGCATCATCATAAGATTTGAATACTGATGTAATGGTGAATTGTACAATGGTTTGGTATTATCAAAGTATATGATATCTTTTAAAATCAGAGAGTGATTTACTGCACCGCTGAATCTAAATTTGTCGCTAATCAGGAGCGTGATTCAGTTACTAGTTGCGCTAAATGAAGAACTTGATTTGTAATCAAATGGTAAACTATTGTTTAAATTTACAACCAACAAATCATGCATTTATGTATTCAACATCGATTTGATGAGTATTTTCCTCCTGTGCATCAAATCCTCAACCACACCTTGAACCTTGTACAAGTTGCATCATTTATTAAAACACTTCAATGAGTAAGCATGTGCCTCCTACTGGCCCGTGGGTGTTTGACCCCTTCCACCTCCTTCTCCACCCCCCTTACACCATCCCTCGTCACCCACCACTGTGACCATGCGATGGCCAAATTGAAACACCATCTTTGTATTACTCATTGGAAAACCCTACATGTATTATATTGTATATAATATCAGCATGATTCTTTTGTCACAGTAATACTGTACCCCTTACATCTGAAAACATTGTTGTTTTAAAACATGACAATGACCATTTATGGTTCATTTGTGGCATCTGACCTCCGTCACTACGCATGCGCACAAAGTGCACAAATGCCCATAAAAAGTAAGAGCGCAGTTACATTTGCCATTTCCAGCAGTTGTTATTACTTGTTAGGACTAGGTCTCGTCCTGCTTTGTAGGCTGTCGCTATTCGTTGTGTATGCCATTTTTGTCCCTGAAATTTGCAACTAGGTGGGTGTGTTTGTTGTGTGTCTGTAGACTGTACGTCTTGACTTGCTGGTAGGATTTAGCAAATTTAGTGCTGAGAAATGCTAAGAAAGACGTTCGAAATGGCAACTGTACTGTGTCTATGGACCCTGTAGGGATTGTTGAGTAGCCTATGGACGCAGATTTGCCCCACCTATTAGCACGTCCTATTAGCGGTAAAGGGCTCCACTACCCTAGTGTGTGTGTCGCCCAGTTGGTGATTCCTGCAGCTGTTGAAAGTGTGTAGCAGGTCACAAGAGTTGCCTTTACCTCCTTTATAGATGAAAATGCTTAAGTATTGACAATCCAGCTTAATAGATTGAGTGGGACCAGAATGTGGTGTGGCAGAGAAGCTTGAGGTGCATATTGAGTGGATAAGGTAGCTGTGAGCATTAGAGGGAGTTCCCCAAGACGCTAGAGTGTGATTAGACTGTACGTCTTGACTTGCTGGCAGCATTCAGCTAGGTGGTGAAAAAGGCCGCACACAAACAAATTTAAAAATGCGTTTTTATATCTTCAGATCTTTGTAGCTTTTAAGAAAAGCTAAAGTATCCCTTGGAAACAGATCTGTAAATGTATAGCGTAGAATCCTTTGAGGGTAGCCTTTGAGTCGCCCTTGGAAACAGATTTGCTCAGTCTTCTAGTTGTAAAGAGCGCCACTACCAGAAACGATTGAACCTTTGTGTGTCTATTTGTCCAGTAGTGAATTGAAGGTGTGTGTGGGGTCAGATGAGATGTCTGTACCTCCTTTATAGCTGAAATAAATACAATCCAGCTTGGTAAGTTAGGTGGGACCCGTATTTGTTGTGGCAGAGAAGCTTGAGATGTGTATTTTGGGAGGATAAGGTAGCTGTGAGCATTGGAAGGAGCTAGCCGACAGTGTCACCAAGACGCTGGAATGATAGGCAGACCTCTTGTAACCGTACGTAGCTACAAGGACTACCCCAACTATCCGTACTGGTCGCCATTAGTCCGGTTGGCCGTGTCCAGATGAGCCTATTGGTGTAGTAAAGAGAAGCGTGAAGTGTGTGTGGTTGTGTGGTGTGGACCTCGTGTTGCGTACGAGCTAGCTAGCTCCCTGAACGTGCTGTCTTTCCATTAACTATTAATCATTTCTTTTCTTTAGAACATAAAAATGTTGAGTTTCGCAACTTGTGCGGATGTGCCTGTGCTAGGTGGTCGAGGAGGTGGTGTTGGTGGTGGTCTAGTGGAGGTGGAGGGTAGGGTTGTGTGGGGAGGATATGGAGTGTACATGTTGGATGAGGTGCGGTCTAAGTGGAGTAGAGTGGCTGATGGTGGTGAGTGGGGGGGCACACTAGCTGTGTGTGGTGAGAGGCTGGTGTGGGTTGGAGGTGAGAAGGGTGGTGTGATGAGTAAGGAGGTGAAGGAGTTGAGAGGAGGGAGATGGTCCGTCATGCCAGACATGTTGGAAGGGTGTAGGCGGTCCTGTGTACTAAGCGTTAGTGGAGGTGGTATGGTGGTGATGGGAGGGCTAGGTGATGGAGGGAGGCTCTTGAATGATGTTCAGGTGTTTGATGGCGGGACACAGACCTGGCACAGAGGACCATCACTTCCTGAGCCATGTTGGATCATGTCAGCAGTGGTCCATGGGGACCTGGTCTTCGTGATGGGAGGTGGGGGCATGGACAGAGCAGTGTGGTGTGCCGACATCCGTGACCTGGTGAGCCACTGAGCATTGTGTAGCATCTCTGTCCCTTTGTTTAGCGTGTGTGTAGCTGACGCGCGGACACACACCACGCTACTACACACTCACGCGCACACACGCCACAGTCCACGCTCAACGTGAACCTACGTAGACAGCCTACATACACGCACACACTAGACGTGGATGCGCGTGTCTCTGCGATGGAGAGACGCGCGCACGTGAAGCGTCTCCATCGCCCACACACCACGGACGCGCTGACGTTGAAGCTGTGACTACGTTGTGTGGTGTGTGTGCTTCATGGCTCTCGTGCACACTATTGTACACACATGGCTGCCTGTAGTGACACACACCACACACAGATGTCTTAACTGCATGCAGCATGTGTATGTGTACATACCATACAGATGCACACACACATGTAGCTACATCACATGTACTGGTGCACATGCTCCAAATGTGTGTGCACACTCACATGACCACACATGACACATCTCCACCTATTTCCACCACACACATGTGCACACACATTCACAAGACTACTGCACACACCCATGACTCACAGCAATCCGTTTGGAGGCAGTTACCAGATGTACCATACTGCAGGTCATCAGTATGTGTGGGTGATGGTGTGCTGCTTGCAATTGGAGGTGCAGAAGACCTTAGTGGATCAAAGAAGACTTCTTCCATCTATGGCCTCCATGGTGATGATAAAAAGTGGAAGCATGTGGGAGACATGCCATTTGCATGTTCCCGGGTGGACACACTGTTGCTGTCAGATGGAGGCCTGTTAGTGGTTGATGGCGATACTCAACAGGTCTTGAGGATTACTGTGCAAGGTAAATATTCCCTGTACCGGAATTGAATTAATCAAACTTCTTTTAGGTCTCGCTAAGCTCTTCCCTGTCATACCAACTGTAAAGGAGACCGGGAAAAGCCAAAAAGAAGCAGATGAAAGGTATGGGGAATATGAGGGAACAGATTGGGTGAGGGTACTTGGTGAAGTGGGCAACTTCAACTTGTGATGTGACATTAATGTATGTTGGCTGACTGTGCTTAAAGTTACTGATCATTTGTAACGTTCACTATTCTGGTGCAGTTTTGTGTTTTGTGCACATATATTGGAACAATCTGCGTTCAGAAATGACTGCTTCCACTATTATGTGAGTAACATGTGTGTATGGTACACTGACTTGACAAAGGAACCTCAATGGTGAACCGTTGAACACAGCAGTTGTGTTTTGATTAGTGTAAGGGTGGAAGAGTATCTTTGCTAATGTATGTATTATGGTAGTTGCAATGAAGGGTGTGTGTGTACTGATGCCAATATGAAAGGAGATGTGAGCATATTTGTGTCATCCGTTCAACAGGCTCTATGAGGAGGCCATGAGCAAGGGATATGTGGAAACTTCAGTGACCAAATGTCTCATCCTTGGAGCAGCCGGTGTTGGCAAGACTCACCTCAAACACCTCCTTCTCAAGAAGGACCCTCCAGAGCAACGTGTCAGTACGGGAGTGGCTGACAACCCTGTTCGAGCCATCTCCTTCTCACTGGCTGGTGTGGTTCAGGTTGGTCAAGAGGAGGATGACTGGTTTGTGGTTGAAGATGACCAGGCACTGCTAAGGGTTGTGGGTGGTACCATCAGAGATGGTGGTGTATCCATGGCAACATCCTTGGAAGAGGTGGTTAGCAGTTTCCCAAAGATGACCATTCATGTGTCTAGTGATGGAGCTGGTGCAGTTCACCCTGACCCCACACCTGCCCGTGTCAATGTTTCCATGGATCCCGGCCAACAGAGTAGGACTGTATCCATAGAGGAGGAGCTGATTCATCACATCAACCATTCCTCAGGTAAAGAGATGGTTAGAGCTATCTTACTTAACCTGTACAAATCTCTCTGCGTACATAGACAAGAAGAAACTGTTTGGTGTGAAGTGGTTTCATTTTATTGACAGTGGAGGTCAACTTCAATACCATGATATCCTTCCATTGTTCATTCAGAAACCTGCTGTGGCCATATTTGTGTTAAACCTTTCAGAAGAACTGTGCCATCAACCAACCATCGAGTACTATGGAGCGGATGGCAAGCCAGTGAGTAGACCATATCGATCATCTCTCTCACACAAACAGATCCTTCAGCACTGTCTCGGAGCAATGTGCTCACAGGATGCTCGACCTCTGATCATCACCGTGGGATCACACCGAGATGCTGCAGATAGGTGCTCAGAATCCATCGCAGAGAAAAGCCAAAAGCTCAAGGCATTACTGGATGCAGGCAGTTTTTGTATAGTGTACAACGGAGAGGAGATGGAAGAGGTTATATTTGCTGTGAATGGGAAAACCCCTCGGGACGAGGACAGACATGTTGCTAAGGTACTCAGAGAAGAAATAATATCTGTATGCCCACAGCCAATAAAGATGCCTATAGCGTGGTTTGGACTGGAGGTTCTTCTCCAAAGGTCATCCCATGATGGCATCTTGAGCCTTGTAGAATGCCAAGGGTGTGCTAAAAGGTTGCACATCGAGGGAGATGCATTCTCTGCTGCCTTGCACCATCTAGTCCACAACAATGTGTTCTTACATTACCCAGAGGTTCTTCCCCAGACAGTGTTCTGTGATCCCCAGGTTGTCCTCACCAAGGTGTCTGAAATAGTGGAGTACCACCACAAGCTGTTGTATCGTCCGGCTGGGGGTGTGGCAGCTAAGGGGGATCTGGTCAAGTTCAGGGATCATGGACTGTTGTCAGTGGAGCTTCTGAACAAGTTTTCAAAGCATTACGCAGAAGGTCTGTTCACTCCGCTCGATCTGTTGAAATTGTTGGTGAGTGTCAGAGGGATTGCTATGGTCGGTGGTGATGAGGGTGGTGTGTACTTGATGCCGGCTCTGCTGCCCCATCTGGACTCTGGCCAAGTGACCAAGTACTGTCAACCAGGTACCTCACTGATCATCAGGCCCACCCAAGGCTGTATTCCTAGTGGTCTGTTCTGCTGTCTTGTGGCCCAGCTTTTATTCCCAACCAACCATTCACCTTGGAAGGTGTGCATGGATGCAGGCAAGCCTTTTTGTTTGCATCGCAACTGCATCACATTTGAACTTCAACACACAACAGAAATAGTGACCCTAGTTGACATGTTCTCGTACATTGTATTGCACGTTGATGAGATGTCCATTAAAGTGTGTAGGGAGGTGAGAGATTGTGTTCACAGTGGCATCAAGAGTGCATGTGGAATACTCAAGTACCAAGGTGTCCAGTTTGAAGATGCCTTTATGTGTGCAGGAGCCAGCTGTACCTCAGACGCTCCTCATTTAGCTACAGTTGTGTCGAAGAAGAAGTGGAAGTGTAGCATTCGACGACACCAGAGAGGAGATCTGTGTGAGGGTCAGTTGATGTGGTTTGGTGAGAGTGGTGTGACAAAACAAGAGCCCAGTGCAACAGGTGGGTAATGTGTGTGTGGTAGATCATGTGATCACTATCAGTTTCATCTAGGTACAGTAAGTGTGTCCTTGGACAGTGAGCCATCATTACAGCACCTCATGGAGAAAGTAGCAGCTGTGATTCCAAGCAAGTATGAGATGGTGGGACTTCAACTTGGTCTCACACTAGCCCAGCTTCAGGCGATACGACCACAGCACCAAAGCCTGGAGAACCACCACAGAGCATTTGGTGAGATATTTAATGAGTGGAGGAGACGAGGGTCACCCCCTTACACCTGGAGGACATTGACTGGTGTGTTGAGAAGTGCCAGTGTTGGTGAAGTCCTGTTATCGGAACACTTGACCTCCTGGATCACACAACAGTGACCTCACAAGGTTATGCATGTAGCTGGGAACATTGAACCATATTATGTACTCCACAGTAGTTATTTGTATGTGTGTGTGATCTGTTTTGTAATGCTGTTGCTATTACTGCTTTAGAAAATGTTTTGTAGAAATATAATATTTCGTCTTGTTGATGTCATGATGATGTAAACTCCAGAACACCTATCACATGTGAGTGTGAACGTATCATGGCCAACACAAACTGACTATGTTTTATGTGTGGTGTGTGAGCTGGTGTAGATCATCATGTCTTGACAAACGTAGAGGAGGTGGTTGTGTGTGTAGACACAACCTGGTCTCTATGGATACCAGCTTATTCTTATACTATCTTATTATCTCTTGTGTTTTAAAAAGTGCCAACCTCATACATGTGGCTATGTGGTGACAGCCTTCGGGACACATGGCCTATGATGGGAGGCTAGACATTTCAGCATGCAGCCATCATCAATAGTGTTATTCACCAGTCACTAGCCTTCTATCAAGATACCATCTGGCCTTGAACCAGGTGGGAGAGACCAGATGACATCACCACTGCACCATGGAGCTGTGGTCTGGGTTCTTTGTGAGCCATACGGCTGCTGACCATGGTCAAAAGAACCATTGTGAAGGACCGAAGTACATCACAGCGTATTCAGAACCTGTATGATGGCATGTAGCTATTGATGACAGTTCGGTTTTACGTCACGCTTGGGGGCAAGTGACACTTGCAGTTTATAAATTGACATTGAATTTTAAATAATTGATATCATGGAGCTAGCCGTAACGCTGCTCCGATGTGCCCGTTGTAGCGCGGTCATGACGTTACGTTACTGAACCTGGATCCACGGGATGCCGACCCCCCGCCTTCTACGCTACAGCCAACGCAGTCCTTCCTGGAAACAGCTGGTAAGTCATTGACGCTGTACATGATCGGGTCATCATGGCTTCACAGGTAAATGTTAGAAACGTGCAGGGTGGAAATTGATGAACTCCCAGCCAGCATTCCCTGGATTGTGTTAGATAAAGCCAGGGTTGTTGTAGAGCTTTTCCACACTAGGTCTGTAGCTAGTCAATTCCATGGTAGGAAAGCCTTGAACTCACTGGGTTGGCTCTCCTGCTGTTTTGCATACACCTCGTTGCACACTGACGTTGACCCACGCTCTTTGTTTGAAACCATCCTGGATTTGGTTCGCCAAACCCAGCCTTGGCGTGTTGACGTTTTTCCTGTGCTTCGGCATGTGCGCATACGGGAACATGAACGTGTGACGGGATATTCAATGAACCTAGACGCTTATCATTTTCCACCAGCTAGGCGTGTACACGGGGACGGACGAGCAGATGCTCTTTGTGGTCTGGGCACGAGGCCATCAGGAGTTGCTGTAGACCACGCCCCTCGTGGAGGCTGGAGTCCTTGAAGAAGGTACCCCACAACTTAAGGTATTACTGATGCCTGTATCCACCATATTCTGGTAGGAGTGTGTGCACCGAAAGTTAGGACACAGGGAAGACTACCCAAGACTACTCAGGGGAGACGCAGCACCAGCTGGCCCTGGTGGACCAGGACTACCCAAAGAACAGGATGAACGACGGCAAGTGTGACGCCAGGGGGAGGCTATGGTGTGGCACCATGGGTTATGAGAAGTCTCCAGGGGAACCTGTGTCCAGCCAAGGAACTCTGTACTGCTACCATGGAGGTACACCTTCTCCCATCTTCGGACGGGTATCTTGCCTTTGCCAGGGTGAGGGGTGTGGTCTGCATTGGGTTTGGCTGAGGGGTGTGGTCTACTGTGGTCATTTTGATTGGTTGTTACGTGGAATTGTTGCTGCTGCGGAGATGAGGATGAGGAGTGTGTGGGTGGAGGTGGAGAGTGGAGATAATCTTGTCTTGAGAATATGTGTCTCGTCAAGCAGTGATCTCAACTTGAGAATAGTGACATAAGGGAGAAGGGGTTCATTTCTATCTCCTGTTACTTTATTGTATATAACACCAAGTATAACACTGCCATACATTTCAACGTGTTGTAGCTGTGTTTTATGGCCTGTAAGTATCTGCACATGTGTTGTATGTGGATGCATTGACTTTTCCCCTCCCCTCCTCATACTTTTTCACTTGTTCTATTTGAAGCCCTCTTCAGATCTGTTCACACGTGGACAACTTCCAAATGATGGCTGACTGGTCTCTCAACATGACTACCAGGTACTTCACCATCTTTCCTGATGACATCATTCCTGTGGGGACGAGTGGTGTGGTGAGGGGGAGGAGGGGAGGGTGTGGACTGTGGGTGGTGTGGTGATGGGGATGGGGAAGTGTTTGAGACCACAACCCTGTGAGCCCCTCCCCTGTTCACTGTGTGAGTGTGAGTGTGTGTATGTGTATGTAAAGCATGCTCCTCTTCCTCCCTCCCTCTCCCCTCACCTCTCCCTCTCCCCTCTTCTCCTTTCTCTCCCTCTCCCCTCTTCCCCTCCTCTTCCCCTCCCTCCCTCCCCCCTCCTTCCACCCTCCCTCCCTCCCCTCCCTCCCCTTCCTCCTCCCCCTCCCCTCCTCTCACTTTCTTTCCTCCTTCCCTCCCTCCAACCCCTTCCTCCGCCCCTCCCTCCCCTCCCTCCCTCCTCCCTCCCTCCTCCTCCCCTTCCTCCTCCCTCCTCCCTCCCTCCTCCCCTCTCTCCCTTGCCATCACCATACATGATCAGGTATGTGTTCCAGGTGGATAGTGGGGTCATGTCACTGGACATCCATCCAGAGCACCCTTACCTCATCGCTGTGGGGTTGTATGATGGCACAGTAGCTGTGTACACACTCAAGGACAAGGGCTCCAATCCTCTGTACAGATCAACCGCTAAGACTGGGAAACACACTGACCCTGTGTGGCACGTAACACATTTAGGTGGAGTGTGTGGGTGGAGTGTGTGGGTGGAGTGTGGGGTGGAGTGTGGGTGGAGTGTGTGGGTGGAGTGTGTGGGTGTGGGTGTGTGGATGGTGTGTGGGTGTAGTTTGGAGTGTGAGGGTGGTAGAAGGTGACATGACAGTGTGCTTTACAAGAGATGCACACACATTGCTTGAGATGTGCTCACATGCAGGTATAGCATAGAGTAGCCATCCCAGGGTGTGGTCATATTGTGTGGTGTATCAAACCCACTGTACCATCATGGCATCTTGTTTCTTTGCAGTCCTGCATCATCTGGACATATCACTTCCTCAATAGAGAAATTTATATTAGTGTCCAAGCTATGGTATTAGCTGCTATTGGTCAGATTACCTAGTCTTTGTATCTTAAACATAAGTACATGTAAATAGTAGATGACCTCTTCTCTCTAATTAAAATCATAGTGTTTACAGTGCTAGAGGTATCTAGTAAGTGCCATTGTAGCCATAATTTCCTGGTAACCATGGTGATTCTCCTAATGCCCTTGTTCTATTTGAAGCCCTCTTCTGATTTGATCACACAGGGACCAACCTCCAAATGATGTCTGACAGGCCTCTCAACATGACTACCAGATACTTCACCATCTTTTCTCATGGACTGTGAGTGGTGTGGAATGTCATCATGATGTCATCATGATGTATGCATGGAAACTGTATCTGAGCTGAGACGTTTGGACTGGGGATGAGGGGGAACAGATTACTGTAGCAGCTCACATGTAAGGAAAATAAAGACTTTGCATCTTAAACATTTCTGCAGATGACCTCTTACCTCTAATTAAAATCATGGTGTTTACAGTGCTAGGCAGGTCACTGTGGTCACTGCAAGAGGCTGATTGGTTCTTTGTTGGTAACCATAGTGCCTTTCTTGTGTGGAGGAGGGGAGGGGTCATGGAAGGAAGGGGCCACTTTTGGGGGAGTGACCTTGGTCCTTGGTAAAAAGGGAAAGGGGAGGAATTAACCCCTTCCCCTCCCACCTCCCACCATTGATGTCTCCACTTCCTTCTTGGTATGTGCAGCAATATGGGTAGGAGGGGAGGGTGAGTGGGGAAGGAGGGGAGGGTGTGGACTGTGAGTGGGGAAGGAGGGGAGGGTTAGGACTGTGAGTGGGGAAGGAGGGGAGGGTGTGAACTGTGAGTGAGGAAGGAGTGGAGGGTGAGGACTGTGAGTGAGGAAGGAGTGGAGGGTGTGGACTGTGAGTGGAGAAGGAGGGGAGGGTGTGGACTGAGTGGGGAAGGAAGGGAGGGTGTGAACTAAGTGGTGTGGTGATCATATGGAAGGAAGGGAAGGTGGGAGTTAGGTGTGATATCTCTCACTTAACTCCTTCCCTCCCTACCATCAGTGACCTTGCTACAAGGTGTCATGCTTTAATAGAATGTCACGATAAGTGCACAGAGAGTAGGTACATCTGATCAGTGGCCTGTACAAACCTGCACAACAGCAGTTTAATAAAATGCATGTGCATGTCACAATGTTAGTGAGTGTGTGTAGTACATTTACACCATCAT